>JAOXNJ010213203.1:0-17190 GCA_028566655.1 Metis holothuriae | reverse complement strand
CACGCAAATGGCAACTGCAGCATGACCCACCTTAGCGGGGTGCCCGGCCCAACGGGGGAAGGTCAGTTCGCACGTTGGTTTTCCATTCGCGTGCGTGGTTGCTCGCGAACGGATACCGGCAATGGGCCGCCGTAACCGTCAAACTATGCCTGCCTCCCCCGGCATAGCCGGGGGCCTCCCGCTGACGCTATGTGTAATCGGGATCCGCTCCAGATTATTGTTTTGAAACATTTTCTTGTCGTTCGGATGCCTCCACCTGAACGGAGAAAGCTCTAACAGGGGGGCGATGCCGAGAAGCGGGTTGGGCAGAACAAACCACGCATCATGCCCGCAGGCTTTGGCTATACTCTTGATGTACAACCTTGCATTTCAATCATCTCCCAGGCGAAGTAATCGAGCGAATTCGGGACGCACTTGCAAACTGCCTTCGCGTGTGCTCTTAGGGCGGTCACCCTCGGGGGTGGGTGCGTCGGTGACGCGCAAGTGGCTTTTCGGAACCAACAAACTCCTAAGCCGTTTAAATCATATGAAGCGCGCGTAGCTCAGCTGGATAGAGCGCATGCCTCCGGAGCATGAGGTCGCAGGTTCGAATCCTGCCGTGCGCACCATGAAAATCAAAGACATGGCTGAGTGTGGACTGTTTCAGAAGCCATCCAACTCTGACCTATGGAAGAAAGATGACGCGCCATTGTCTTGCACGTGGTGGGGCTTACCTGGCCCCAGGAGTATCATGAGCAGGCGTCGTACAAGGCCCCCCATAGATTCAGTCGTTGCGCGCGGAACCGAGCTTCCAACCGAAGTGTTTCTGGATCTTGATGCCCGAGCCTGGCTGCAGCGATGATTTCCTTGGGATCAGTCTTCCCGGCGGGTGGCTTTGGCTCCTGATTGGCGAATGTCGATGACGGTGTTTATCACTCGTTGCAGGTTGAGCAGTAGGCGAAAAACTCCGTGCTTTGGCGGGCTGCCAAGAAAAAGGAGTGATGACCGCGATGCGAGAACAAAACGTCCGAGAGCGTGGAGGCGTGATTACGGGCCGTAGCAGCGCTACATGCCCGAGCGCCGCCCCCGGGCGGCCAGGAGAAGCTCGCTGGCAAGTGCACCGCATCCCGGAGTGACGGCCTTCAGTCCCTATTCAGCTGCCCGTCACAACGGTTCCCGGTCAGACGCGGCCCCAGAATTCCAATACCGATCACAACGCTGACTGCAAGAAGCCATGCCTCAGCAGAACCAGTTGCGATTGCCGCATGCGATCAGGCTGCCCCAATGGCGGCGCGACGCCGGCGTGGCTCTCCTGAAATCTCTGACAATGCCGCAACCCACCAGAACGGTTCGCGCGCGCTGAGCTCACTTTGACCATGCGCCACAAATGCACGCCCTAGGCTGCATCTACCGAGCGCCGAACTGAGCCCAGCCCTGCTCCTTTCCCCGCCGGCGAGACAACGGCCAAGCTGAGGTACAAACCCCTCATCCTTTGGTAATTGTGCGCAGCGGAAACCGCCGAATCCGGGGATGCGGCTCAGGCCTAGTGCCATATCTTCATCGCATATGACGACGAGTTCGACATTCACGGCGAAGTTATCTGCGAGCGTGTCAGAAAATGTCTCAAGGGCCTCGCCGATGCGGCCAATCCTTCGGTCATTCGAGCGGCGATATCGGATGCGATGCTCATCGACCGACCGACCATCGATCACAATTTCTGCGTCAGGCGATGAAAGCTCCATGACCAAGAGATGGTGGCCTGGAGCCATGAACACGCCGGCAAGTCGCGGCTGCAGCTCGGCCTCGGTCACTGCACGGGGTGCCTGACTGTTGCCACCCTGCCTGCTGCCCAGGCTGGCCCTGTAGGTCGCTATGCTCCAGAATAGGGTGCCGGCGAGCGCGACAGCCATGCCCACCCAGCCGAGCACCATGCCGGTCTGTCCCAAGAACGTGAACATGAGGCCGATGATCAAGGGGCCGGCGACATGGCCGATGCGCTCGAGAAATCGGTAGGTCGCGGTCAGCGTGCCGACGCCGACGGAGGCGGCCAGCGGCAGATTGGCGATGTGGCTAACGATAGGGGCATTGATCATGCCATGTGCGAGACCGACGCAAATCACACCGATCAACAAGACGATCGGCTCAAGCGCGCTTCCCAAAATCCCGCCAACCTGTGCATTGTATCCGACAAAGGACATGCAGGCCAACCCCAGACCGCTAAGCAGGGCCCCCAAGGTCAAGGTCGAGGCTGTGTTGCCAGAGCGATCCACAAGTCGCGGGATATAGGCATTGGCGAGCACAACCCCCGCCGCATAAACCATGATCAACTGGCCGATGTCCTCTTGCCGGTAACCTGCATCGGCCATAAGAAGCGGCACGGCAAAGACGACAATGCCGGTGAGAATGGCTTTGGCCGGCACCCCGACCAGAATAATCGTCTGCATGACGTCCACGGAGCGAAACGCCACGCCGACATCCTTTACAAGTGTGACAACCGAATGCGTCAGGCTGTCTTCCTGCCGGCGACGCTCGCCATGCACATTCGGGATCATGCGCCAGGCGAAGATCGCCGTAAGTGCCAGAGTCACCACCGATATCGAGAAGACGCCAGAGACTCCAATATTGCCCACAAGCAACGAGCCTATGGCCATGCCGGAAATCATGCCGCCCTGAAAACCGTAGACTATGATTGCCGCCCCCTGGGTCTTGCGCTCCGGCGATGTTACAGCAAGGATGTAGGACTGAATGCCAATTAGCAGAATGGCCTGACCGACGCCGGCCAATGCCCGCGCCGCGATGATCGTCCAGACAGCCGGCTCGACGAGCATGATCGTGGCGCTCAACATGCTCAGCGCCAAGCCACCAATCATCAGCGGCTTTGGACTGAATCGCTGTCCGAAATAGCCGGCAGGTATCAGGCTTAGCGCAAAGCACAAATAATAGATCGTGAATATGGTAGATGTAAAACTCTCGGGCCAGCCTGCCGCCACGACAACATTGGCGATGTATTGTGGCATGAACGCATAAGAAAGGTGCTCGATACACAATGCCATATAGAATATTGGCTTGACGATCTGCAATGATTTCTGCTCTTCGGCCTCCCTCCGCGCCTGTTCGGTACGCGGCGGATCCGTGGAACGCGGTTCCATTGCCGAGACCAGCTGCATGAACACTGAAGCCAGGAAAGCTGAAGCAATGAACAGCGCAGCAAAATTCTTGACGCTGCGTGCCGTGCGCCAATAAACGATCTTATGCGGCAAGGTCACAACGATTTCGATCGTGCGCTCCGCCGTGACCGGCGTGATATCAACGAAGTATTCATAGACACCAGGATCGCGCGACCAGCGATTGCCGACGGCCAGCGAATCCGTGTGAATGAGGATGTCACCGTCAACGACCAGCGCAGCGGCACTGATATCAGGGTTCAATCGACGATATTCCGCAAAGGCCCTGTCCAGGCCAGGGATCTTCTCGATGTCGAGATTGAAGCCGACGACCTCGATCATGCGTTCGGCAAGCGAATCGGCCAAGGTCTTGGTCTTGACCTGAACTCCCTTGAAATAGAGATCCGCCAGTGTCGTCACGACAAATATCGAAATCAGCATGAACATGCCCGCATAAATCACCTGATTCAGCGGCAGGGCTCGAAACAGGACAATGGGCGGGCTGAAGAAAACAATCGCCGCGAAAATCGCAGTTACGATAACAACAACAGGCACGAGCAGCGCGAAACTCGCATTGACTTCCTCAGAAATCGATACGTGCGGCATCGAGATAGCGATCTTTCCGCTATCACTCGTGGCATTGCGCAATGGCAGGAGAACCTGCAGATATGTCTGATCTCGCCTGACTTCGATCGCGCCCGATTCGAGCCCCTTGGCCGGCAGGAGCGACTCGCTGTGCGCCAGAAGTCCGATGGTCGGATCGCCGGCCGTAAAAATCCGCTCGCCATCCTGGTCGAACAGATCGATGGCGGCGATGGTCGGATCGGAGGCGATAAGACGACCCGCACGCGGCTTGAAACCGACATATTGCTCAATGGGCAGATTGCGATTGAGGAAGCTCTCAATGGCGTTCACCATCACGCGGTTCTGCGCGGTCAGCTTCTCGACATAGAACTGCTCATAGGACTTTTTCGCCTCGCCCAGGCCAACAAATACCAGCAACGCGAACGACAGCCCAGCCACGAGCGCCATCGTTAACGCGTTCAGGGTTCGCTGACCTAGGTTCATGTCGTTATGACCGCTCTCGCCTTGTCGCGTCAGGTCAACAGGGTCTCAAGCGAAACGGCGAAGCCGCGCCGCTGGCTGAATAGGACATCGAGCCGGTCGGCGAGCAGAGAGAGGATCAAATCGTCATAACTCATGCCCTGCGCCGCGAGTCCGGCGGCGACAATGCTCGTCTTGCCGTTCTTTGCCGCCGCAAGATCCGGTTTGGGATTGGCTTCGAGCACATGCAGGGTTCCCTGGCTGTCCGCCCTCAGATCAAGTCGTATGAGGGTCTCGATATCAAGTTCACTGTACACAGTCCGACCAATCTCGCCGAGTTGAGCCAGGATTTGCTCGTCATTCTGGCTGTCGAGGGTGCGCAGGCGCTCGCCGGTGATCGGCCGCTGGTCCATGGAGGCAAAAATCGGCTCATCCGCCTCCAGGCGACGCTCAATGCCGGCAAAGGCGAAGGGCCCAGCGAGCTTTTCCAGCCGCCCGCCGCGAGCGACAACCGGACCGGCGACGGCAATGCAATATTCCCGCCCGCCAAGATAGCTCTCGATCAGCACATGATTCTGCGTCACGTCGAAGACTTCGGCGACGACTTCGCCCAGATCGTCAACGCAATCGACGATATGAACATGTAAAGACGCCCGTCCGGAAACCGGCTTGACGATGAAGGGGCCAGCATAGCTTGAAAAAGCGCGAATAAATCTCTGATTTTGCGCAGGCACTAGCGGCCCACGCCCCATGTGCCAGGTCATGAAAGGCGCTGTGGCGACCCCAAGCAATTGCAGGTCACGCTTGAACAATTGCTTGAAATCGAGATTACCGGCATTGAGCGGATTATGGCCGACATAGGGAATGCCGAACATCTCAAGCATGGAGGGGGCGTGGCTGATCGCGCCAATGCCCTGAACGCCGCCTGTGTTGAGCCAGACAAAGTGAATGCCTTCCTGCTTCAAACGTGGCCCGATCTGCATGTCATCCGGCATGGTGCAGACATGCCGAAAGCCGATCCGACGCAGAGCGGCGGCTATATCCTCGGCAACTTGGGCATAGCTCTTCCAGGGCCGGGGATTGCCGGTTCGAAACAGGACAGCTCCCTCAGCATCTTTATCACCGCCATAGACGACGGCAATTCGCATCTTCTCCTTGAGCAGATCCAGTTGCCGCTCAAGTTGATCAAGACGCGAATGCCGGCGATGCGGTATTGGTGCGCTCTCAACGTTTCCGGTATGATTTGGGCTTCCAGCATGATTGGGCGACAATGCCGTGGCCATAGATTTCCCTTCGAGCCGCAATCTTTCGCGAGCATTTAGACCACGAACGGGTTAAAACTTGATTAACGACACTGGGCAACGCGGCAGCACGATGACGCCTTATCGCAAAATGCCGCCGCAGCTGTTCGATCTGGCCCTGCGACGGCTTCGGTCTTCGTCGAGACGCCTCTCCGTCGACAGCTTCTTGCATCGAATCATCGCGGAAGAGACATCCGAGAGATGCAACGAGCTCGGTGTCACACTCGCCGAGGCCAGCCTTCTGTCGGATCGGCCATGGCCGCCGGGACTTTACCCTGCACCAATGCACGAGCTTTCGCTGATCGACGCCTGGGGCCGGAGAGAGCACCTGGCACGCGATCCCGGCCCCGGGGGCCGTTCAGGGCCCGGCTGTGATCCAAGGCCCAAGAGTGACCCAGGAATTGACGGCGCGATCATTGCGGTCATGGGCCTTCACTGGGTGAATGATCTTCCAGGCCTGCTCTCGCGCGTGCGTCATGCTCTCCCGGCACGCGCGCCATTGATCGCCGGCTTCATCGGCGGCCGCAGCCTGCACGAACTGCGCGAAGTTCTGACCGAGGCCGAGATCGTTCACACCGGCGGCGCTGCTGCCCGTGTATCGCCATTCGTCGACTTGCGCGATCTTGCGGCCCTGGCCGTCAGGGCCGGGCTCACGGAGCCCGTCGCCAATAGCGTGCGGCTACCGGCGACCTACCTCCATTTGGCCGCATTGATGCACGATCTGCGCGCCATGGGCGAGACCAATGCCATGCTTGAAAGTGTGCGGCGGCCCTTGCGTCGGGATGTCCTGGACACGGCACAATCGCTATACGCCACGCGGTTTCCCGCGCATGACGGTCGCATTCACGCCACCTTCGAGGTCGTCTACCTGGTAGCCTGGAATGCGTAGCTGTTTGGCCTACTGGATTGGGCGGCCCGTCCACCTTGCCTGTCCATCGTGCCCGTCCACCGAGGATCAGACAGCCTCGAAGCGGTGCTCCATCACATGGCGATAGACCTGCCCTGGGCGCAGGATGCAGTCCGGAAAACTTGGCCTGTTTGGCGCGTCGGGATACTGCTCCGTCTCAAGACAGAGGCCGGCGCGGGCGGGAAACAGTTCACCTCGACTGCCCCTGACATCGAGCTTGAAGCCTGTATAGACCTGGACGGCAGGCTGATCGGCATAAAGCTCCATGGCCAGATCGGCCTGGGCGCTTGCAAGCCGCGCGACCCGCCTGAGCCGCCCATCCGCGATTGCACCGTCCGCGACGATGAATGCGTGATCGATCAGCGGTATGCCGGCATGATCAAGCCGCCTCTCCTGGCGAAAATCAAAAGGCGTGCCGGCCACGCTGGCCACCTCCCCCGTCGGGATCTGTGCGCTGTCGGTGGGAAGGAAGTGGGCCGCCTCCAATTCCAGACTGTGCCGGTCAATAAGACCGCCGCCATCTAGGTTCCAATAGCTGTGATGCGCCAAATTGACGGGACAGGGCCTGTCGCAGCGCGCCTGCATCTCGATGCGCAGGCTATTGTCCTGCCCAAGCACATAGGTACAGGTGGCCTGCAGATTGCCGGGATAGCCCTGATCGCCATCGGTTGATTCGATTGCGAATGTCATACTCGCCTGCGGGTCATCGTTCATGCGGGGCCGTGCCTGCCAGACGCGCCTGCCAAGCCCCGCCGAACCGCCATGCAAGTGATGCGCGCCCTCATTGCGGTCGAGTTCAATTCGCTGCCCATCCAGCTTGAGCCGACCATTGCCGATGCGGTTGGCAAATCGCCCGACCGTGGCGCCAAAATAGGGCGAATGCACCGGATAGTCAGCAAAGTCGCGGAAGCCCAGGACAACATTGCGCACGCCGCCCGCCACCGGCAGTTCCAGGCTGACGAGCGCTGCACCCCAAGTCATGACCTGCGCTCGCGCACCCTGGGCATTGACCAGCGTGAAGATGTCTACGGGCTCGCCAGCAAATGCACCGAAAGGTTCCTGTTCACACAAATACCCGTCTCCCCATACTCCGTTGCGCTTGGCCGGCGCGTTTAACCTTTTCTTAACAACAGCAGGCCTAAAAACAACAAGCTCGCTCACGGAAGGTACCCGACATCGAAGAGGATGCAGGTTCGCCGCAGGCGGGGGCATGGTCAATTTCGGCCATGTCGGTCGAATACAGCAATCGGAACGTGGCTGGCCATGCTTGCACGCAACGACTTCCTGGATTTTGTCTTTATCGGTGCCGGCCGCGATGAGGGCCGATGGCTGACCAGGGTTTTGGGTGAGCATCCCTCAATCGCCGTGGCCCCGCTGCAATCCAGCGGCGGGTTCTCTGCCGTGGCCACAGGGTCCACGGCGTCCGCCAGGTCCATCGGCTCCACGCGTTATCGCGAGCATGAACTCGAGCGGCTGCGTCGACGATTCAACCAGGCCGGCCCGCTGAGCGTTTTGGGTTGTGTCGAACCGGATCTGATGCTCGACCCGATGGCGGCTACCCGGCTGTCCAAGGCATTCCCCGCGATCAAGCTTGTCGCCTTCCTGCGCGATCCGGCTGCACTGGTTTTCGATCAGTACGTCGAGGCGAGCCGGCAGCGGCGCGTGTCGCCTATCTTCGCCGAGGAACTGGCGGAACATCCTGAATGGATCGACCGGGCTTTGTATCACCGGCATCTCCTGCCCTTCCTTGATCGCTTTCATCCCGATCAGATCTGTCTGGTCATTCACGAACGCTTCTTCGCTGCCGAACTTCGCAATCTTTTGCGCCTGTACGCCTATCTCGACGTTGATGGCGAATTCCGCCCGTCCAGCCGCTTCGCCGAATGTCGCAGGCATGAACCCGACCATCCATTCTACCGTCAGTTCCTTGGTAGTGTCACCGCACCCATGCGGCGCGGTACCGACCGGCAGCAGCAGATCGACATGACGAGCCGCCATGCCATTCTCGACGAGGTAAGCGGCGATATGGGCAGGCTCGAACATGCCCTTTCCATCAATCTGGACATCTGGCGCGGTCTGCCCAGTGCGGGAACGAACGACGAAGCCGACCTGATTGCCCAATCCAACAATGTGATCCCCCTGCCTGCCGGTGCGGAACGCCGGCAACGCCTGGCCGACCGTCGCGCCCGGCGGGATGCAAAGGCATAAGACGGAACCCGGGATCGGACTTCGCCGTGCCGGCAGCCTGAGGCGCGATACTGGCACAAGGAATTCGGGTAATTGCAAGCTCGGACATTCGTCAGCCCCGCCTGGGCAACCAATCCGTTCCGCTCACGACCAGCCTATTGCAGTTGCCCCCCAGAAACGGCCGGCATGGTCGAACAGTTGCCGATCGTTCAGTTGTTCAGGCAGCACAGGAGCTTGATCTCGACCGTGCCGCCGTCGCTTCTTGGCTCGCCGCTCCTGTGAAAACCTGCGCGGAATCGCACAGCAAGACGGGATGAAGGCAGTCCCTGTCCGGCCATGAAGTCGATCACGGCACCGAGCCGCAGGAGCGCCAGTTCCCAGGCGTCGACGGCGACACCGCCGCCGCGTGCCGCCTGACCGCTATGGCCGTCCACCAGAATGAGCCAGTCCTGCCCTTCAGGAATGCCCGATATCACCTGCGCCACTTCCAGAATGCTTCGCTCAATCTGCCGTTCACGCGTTCGGTCAAGATCAAATCCATCCGCCGGAAAATCGATTTCGGCCTGATAGAGGAACCGCTCGGCAACCCTTCCGACAGAAGGTTCCACGCCACTGTGCATGGCCATGGTCTCATCCGGTCCGGCGGCAGGGTTGATCGCCATACCTCGCTCAGGGCTGGCGCCCGCCAGCGTCTCAAGATCGGCGTAGCGTGCAGCCCAGTAGCGGGCACGAATATCCGCCTGATCCCGCACCGCCTGATCGAGCTGCCCCGACAAGGACTGCAATTGCAGCTCCCGTTCGTTCAGCCGTTCCTGGGCAGACCACAACAGCACCAGGGAGACGATCAGGGTGCACGCCAGCAATGCCGCAGAGCCACCGAGCAACCGGTTGAGCCCTGACGGCCGATGCCGCAATTGCAAACCAGACCTGTCCTGCCAGGGACTGCCAGTCGGGGGCGTTCGTGTCCGCTTTCGCGGTCGAATTCCCCGGCCCACTTCAGGCTCCGGCTCGATCTCGGGCATGGCGCTTGCGCGCCCGCGCCCCAGGCCCTCGCTGCTGGCATAAAAATCGGCGGTCGGCTGACTCCTGGCTGAAGCGCCGGACTTCTGCCATTTGCGCATGAATGTGGCAAAGTTCTCCTGATCAGGCCTGCGGCCCGCGCTTTCCGGCTGCAGGCCGGCATCAGCCAGCCGCGTTGCATCATATTGCATGCGCCGGCGGCCGTCGCGCAGCGTGTCATAGGCCTCTGTCAGCTCGCGAAAGCGTTCGCCGGCATCATCGACCGCGTGATCCGGATGGAAGCGCTTGGCGGCCAGACGAAAAGCGTCCTTGATCTCCTCGGGCGTGGCCGATGGGCTCACCCCGAGAACGGCGTAAAAGCCCTTGGGATCAGCAGGATCAGACATGGAGACCTCGCCGTTGCACCGGATTCTGTCCTGACCGTCGCCGCAATGCGAATGCAAGCTCCTCCTCACCGCACCGCCGGACTTGCGCCGATGCGTGCTCGACCAGCGAACCCGCGCCCGGCAACGATCCCGGCAGCCGGACTTGGTTGAAGAGCCCCGGGTGACACCTTGGCATCACGTCATGACTCCTTCTGCAATTGCGCATATTCTGCCACCCGCGCCTCACAAGCGAACGACCCACCTTTAAGGCCAGCGCCACCTTTAAGACCAGCAGCGTGGAGAGGATCAATCGTCAATGACGACCCAAAGGCGCATGTACTTGGTATTTTCGCAACTCGTGCGCGCAATGATGCCTGCCGGCACCAGCCGGGCGCAATCGGACGCCGAAATTGCAGCGGATTGCCTGTCAACGGGCTGGACGACCACCAGTCGCAAGACTGTCTGCGCCGATGCCAACGGGCCAGTACGCGATTTTCAGCGAAGCAGGGTCTATCGCTGGGAACGCAGCTTCGTCCATGATGAAACCGAGCCGGAAATGCCACTTGCTGCATGCAGGGCCCTGGTGGCCGAAGTCTACCTTTGGGCGGAAGGCTGTCATGGCGGATTGCCACCGAGGGTGACGGACGGGCGCGGTCGGCGCCATGCCGGCGGATCGCGCGAGGTGATCAAGTTGCCGCGCTGGTCAAGGCGCCGCAGCATCGTCCTGCATGAATGCGCCCATGGGCTCGCACATGACCGCCACGGCCCGCAATTTGTCGCTTGCTACATCGCCCTGCTGCAGCAATTCGCCGGGATGGACCCCGAGGGCTTGCGCCAATCGGCGATCCTGGCGGGCGTTAAGATTGCAACCCCACCCAGCTTCCCGATTGAACCCACCCGAACGCCTTGAGCGAGGCGGAACTGTTCATCTATTCTGCGATATCCGCTGCGGTTTCGGCGGCCGTCTCGCCATCTGCGACGCCATCGCCCTGATCGGTGAGCGCAGCCAGTTCGCCGCGTTCCACGAGGCCAGTAAGGGCTGCGACAATGGAAGGCCGGTAACGCTCGGACTGATCAGTGAGAATGCGGCAGACCTCTTGCGGTGACTTGGCGCCGCGATAGGAGCGCGGCCTGGTCCGCGCACAAAAGACATCGCTCACGCCCAGGACCTCGGCGGTCAACAGGATCTGGCCATCGCTCAGGCCAGCGGGATAGCCGCTGCCGTCGAGCCGCTCATTCATCTGCAGGATTGTCTCGCGCACGGGCCGGTCGAAGTCGATGCTGGACAGAATGGTGTCGGCATGCGCGATGTGGCTACGCATCTGTGCCGCCTCTTTGGCATTGTGCCGGCCGGGTTTGGCAAGAAGCTTGCCGGGCACGAAAATCTTGCCGATCTGGGAAAGGGCGGCGGCGCGTGCCAGCGTCCCCTGCTCGGTCTCGTCCAGATCAAGTTCCTCGGCAAGACGCCCACACAATTGACGCAAGCGTGCCGTGTGCCCCTCAAGATAGGGATCGGCAAGCTCGATCGCCCGGGCAAAGGCGTCGATCGTCTGATCCATCAGCCGCTCGCGCCGTTCCTGCAGGGCAACCACCTCACTCATGTCGCGCGCGACAACCAGGAGATCCGACGCAAAGCTCGGCTGTCCGTCCGCCGATCGGTGCTGCTCCGCAACGGGCACCTGGCGCTGCTGCACGTGAAAGGATCGCTCGCCCTTCGCCGTGTTCAAGCGCACCGGATGTGGAGGCATCGCCGCCTCGATCGGTTCCATGAGCTGGTCCAGCGCCTTCTCGGGCCCGCCCAGGGCGGCGGCCTCGTCGACGAAAGCGCGATTGGCAAAACGTACCCGGCCGTCGGGCTGACGCAACCAGATCCAGTCATCGGTGCTGCGCAACAGCGATTGCAGGAGATTGGCATGCGCCTCGATACGGCCGGCAAACCCGCGATATTGCTCGATCAACCGCCGTTCATGCGCGGCCCGCTGCCGCCAGAAGAGCGCGAGCGTGCCGGCAGCAAGGAGCAGCGCCAGGATCAGCGCGACCATGCGCGAGGCCTGCTCGAATTCGCGGATCGGTTCAAGCCGCGGCTCGGCATCGGCGCGATGCTCCAGGACCCAGCCGGTCGATTGATCGACAATCGCCACCGCGAACATTCCCGGCTCTGCCTCGATGAATCCCTGCCGGCTTTCCGGCGGACTGCCAGCCTCGTCGACGACCAGCCCGTCATCCAGCCAGCTCAAGACGCGCCATCCATCCGCTACCGGCAGCCAGAGATGCAGGCTCTCCCCCTGGCGCCAGGCCCCCTCAAGCGGCAGCCAGGAGGAAATCGAGGGATTGACCACGACCGTCGTCAAAAGGCCCCCCTCTACTTCCGCCCCACCCACCCCGGCACTTGCCTGAAGCGGCTGAACGATATCGAGCAGTACGGTGCCGCGCTCGTCGATGCGCACATCCAGCGCAGGCATGGCAGTGGATTGCAACATCGCCTCGACGCGTGACTGGGCTTTCCGCGAGAGCAGGGGGGCATCGCGATCCTGCACCAGTACGCCGCCTTGGTGATCCAGAAGATAGACTCCACGCAGGTCGTAGTCGCGTGCCAGATCGTCGAACACGGCGCGCATATAGGGACGCTGTTCGGCAAGACCGCGCGCCAGCTCCGGATCATCCTCCGCCAGCCAGCTCTCACGCACGAACAGCGCGATCAACTCGGAGCGCAGGACCCGATTGCCTCGCCCCGCGACCGCTTCCAGCCAGACATTGATGGTCTCCAGCTTGTTGCGTGTCTCGGCCGTCAGCCGTTCGTCCAGGCGCGCACGCATGGTCTCGTCACGTTCCGCCACGACCGTACCGGCGAGATAGAGCGACAGGAATACGATGACACAGGCAAGGGCTGCGGCAATGGATACGAACAGCCAGGGCTTCGGCGCACCAGGTGCCGAACCGGGTTGTCCGTAGCCTGTCTCCGGCGCATCGATTTCGGGAATGCTTGATAGCCTGTCGTCCATTCCGCCGCACACCTACTGCAAGATTTCATGTTCACACCAATGCAACCGGCACAGCACCGATCGATGGAGCCGCAACGCGCTTCAGGATAGCGAGGCAAGGTTAATGGGTGATTAACGCGCGAGGAGGATGCCTGCTGCAGTGCACGTTCTCGGCGCCGGCGCGCGCGGCTGTCGCCAATTCGGTATGGCGCTGCTATGGTGCCGCAACAGGTTTTCGCACGCAGGGAACATGCCCGCATGTCGGAGAATGCAGACGAACCAAGGCTTACCGCCACGAGCGGCCCAAGCACGAGGGTGGCGGTGCCTGAGGGCAGGCTCAACCACACCAACGCGCCGCGTTTCGAGGAGCTCTTGCGCGAGCAATGCGCTCAAGCCATGGCTGAGCGGAAGCACGTCGTGATCGACCTGAGCCGTGTGGAATATCTAAGCAGCATCATCCTCAAGGCCATTCGCAGCCAGAAAGAGGAATTGCGCCGCCAGGACCTCAATTTGGCCATCTGCTGCCCGAACCGGGCCGTTCGAGAGATTCTCAAGATCGCACAGTTCCATTTCGTCGCGCGCGTCTACGATTCGCGGCCCCAAGCCGAGGCGGCCGTGGCCGGGGAAACGGGCCAAGCGGACTAGACTGGAACCAACAGAGCGCTGAAAAGCGGCGAGCCCGGGGGAGAACGAGGTGAAGGCGGTTTTTTGGGGGACACGCGGCTCTGTCCCGGCGCCGCTGACGGCAGCAGGCGTCGAGGCCAAGATCCGCCATTGCCTGGGTCGCGCGCTAACTGCAGGATTGCGCCATGAGGCCGATATCGACCGCTTTCTGCGCGAGGAGTGCAGCTTTGCTCAAACCGGTACATTTGGCGGCAATACCTCATGCGTCGAACTGCGCGCCGGAGAGGACAGGCTCATTCTTAATATGGGCTCGGGCCTGCGTCCCCTTGGTACCGAAATACTGGCCAATTGCGGGGGACCCATCGACGCTGTCGCTGGATATTGTCCTCTCGTACATCCATTGGGACCATATTCAGGGATTTCCGTTCTTCGGACCCGCCTACATTCCCGGAGCACAGCTGCGCATCTGGGGCTGCCACGATACCATCGAGACGACGTTGCGCCGGCAGCACGCCGCCCCGACCTTTCCCGTAGACTTCGAGCAATTGGGAGCCGAGATTGAGTTTCGCGCCATGGAACGCGGCGAACACTACCGAAATTGCGGATTTGACGTCGTGGCACGGCAACAGGGCCATCCAGGCGTCTCATTCGGCTATCGCATCAATCGCGATGGGCGCGACTTCGTCTATGCCACCGGCATTGAACACAAGATCGACGACACTGACGAGGTCGAGGCCTGCGAGCCCTTGTTCAAGGATGCCGACATTGTTGTCTTTGATGCCATGTTCGGCTGGGGCGAGGCGCTGACAATCCGCCGGGACTGGGGGCATTCGAGCAATATCATGGGCGTCGATCTCTGCCTCATGGCCAAGGCTAGGCATCTCATCCTTTTTCACCACGATCCGCGCAACAGTGACGACGCGCTGCATCAGGCACTTCTGGAAACACAAGAATACCTCAAACATGACGCTCAAGAAGCGGAGCTGGGGATAAGCTCGGCCGGCCTATGATGGCCTGGTCGTCGACGTCTGAATCGCGCGTCAAGCCGCGCCACCGCCTCGTACTTGCCACCATCGCTGCGTTGGCACTCGTGTTCTTCGCGCTTGAAGGCCACCAAGCCTGGCGCGAGCGCCTGTTCGATCAATGGCTGCGACTCGAATTTGCCATCTTTGGGGCCGAGCCCTCACCGGCCAATGTCTTCGTCGTAGCGGTTGGCGAGGACAGTGCACGCAGCGGCGGCGGCTGGCCATGGCAACGCGCGCGGCAGGCGGCATTGCTCTTCGCCATCGCCGAGCAGAAACCCGCCGTTGTCGCCATGGACATCTTCTTCCCGCATTACTCGGGATATCCGGTACAGGACGACTACCTCCTGCAAAGCCTCACTGCCCTGCCAGGCTTAACGCTCGCGCATGCCATGACCACGCGGGACACGGCGAGCTTTGTCACCCGATCAAGCCTGGCGCAGCTGGCCACCGGCGGTTTTCTGGCGAGGCCGGAGAGCGAGAGCCGTCTGATGCACACTGATGCCTGGCTCTTTCCCAATTTCGGCGAGGTCGACCAGGTGGCCAAGCGACATGGCTTTATCACCGCCGATTGGCTACCGGAGCCCATCTATCGCCGGCTGCCGCTGTTCGTGCGTCGCGGTGACCACGTGGCCGCAAGCTTCAGTGCCGCCGCCACGCTTGCCTATCTCGACGGCCTCGCTGACATGATCCGTATTGAGGAGACCGCCCAAGGCTGGCGCTTCCATGGAGAGCCTGCCCGCAGCGACATGATCGGGCCCGCACCGACAGATGCGCAAGGCATGTCGCGACCGCGCTTCCGGCCGGTTGACCTGGAGGCTCAAGACCGGCGGATCGAGGCCAACAGTCTCCTGACAGGCGATGCCAAATTTCCCGAGCTTGAAGGTGCCATTGTCCTGGTTGGGGTCGATGCGGTGGCTGCTGGTGACTTCGGGCATACTGCCTTCGGTCTGGCGAGCGGTGTCGAGATTCAAGCCCAGACCGTCGAATCGCTGCTCGCGGGCAGCATGCTCAAGCGCCCGCCTGGCCTGTGCCGGTTCGAACTCGCGGCAGGCCTCTTGATCGCGCTGACCGTGATCACCGCCCTTCCCTATCTCTCGCTCCGGCAGGCCTTTGTACTCATGGCAGCCTGGACGCTGGTGAGCAGTGCCACGGCCTTTGCCGCCATCCCTTCCGCTGACCTGCTTGTCGATGTCCTGCCACCCGTGGGCACCGCCCTGGCGCTTCTGGCGGGCGTTGTCTGGACACGTGTCGACGTGATCCAGCGCCAGCGGCGCCAGGCCCTGCGCCGCCAGTTGCGGCTGGAGGCCGAGATGAATGCCGCCGGCGAGATGCAGCTCTCGATCCTGCCGCAATGCAGTCGCATAGCCGGCCTTCCCTCGAATGTGCGGATCGAGGCCGTGCTGGCGCAGGCGCGCTTTGTTGGCGGCGATTTCTACGATGCCTTCATGGTCGATGACACGCGATTATTCTTCATCGTGGCGGACGTGTCCGGCAAGGGGCCCGAAGGCGCATTCTTCATGGCCATCGCCAAGGCATTCATCCAAAGCGCAGCGCTTGACCGTGGTGGCGGCGATCCGGGCGCGACCCTGCGCCGTGCCGAGCGCGAGATCATGCGCAACAATCCCAAGGACCTCTTCGTCACCGCTATCGCCGGCCTGCTCGATACCCGAACAGGTGAACTTGCCATGTGCAATGCCGGCCACCCGCCGCCGCTGCTGCTCGATGCCAAAGGCCAATTGCGATATCTCGAAGCGCATCCCGCACCGGCAGTCGGCATGGTCCCCGGCTTTGCCTTTGTCACGATCCTGCATCAGCTACAGCCGGGCGACACGCTTCTTGCATTTACCGATGGACTTGCCGAACTGACTGATCGGGGCGAAGGCCGCGCATTGGAAGAATTCAGCACCTTCATCGAGAGCTGCTATGGTCGCGAACAGGCCTTGCCCAATGCGAAGACGATCGTCGCCATGGCCATCGCAGGCGAAGGCCGCGACCGGCAGGATGACATCACCATGCTGATCACGCAAATCGCGGCTTTCGACGGCACTGGGACGAAGCGAACGTAAGGCCGCCGGAGCGCTTTGAGGGTGACCAAAGCCCGAAGTATGCGGCCAGCACGAAAGCGCGCTAGCGGCGGGGACCCGAGCTGCTACCCCGGTTGAGCTCGCCGAGACCGCTGCGCACAGTCACTTCAGCACGGCGATTGCCCGTTTCGTAAACGCCGTCTTCGGTGGAAATCGCAAGCTCTTCCTCGCCGCGCCATGTCATGCGTATCTCACCATCATCTGCAATGGCTGACGGCAGACCGTCCCGCACGGCCTCGGCGCGGCGCCTGGAAAGGTCCTGATTATCGGCCCGGCTGCCAAGCGTATCGGTGTGCCCGACGATCTCGATGATCGGCAGCGGCCGATTTGTCAGTGCCTGCTCAATAGCCACCAACTGTGCCTCGCCGGCGGGAGTCATCGCAGCGTCTTCACCGAAATAGACAGTGAAGGACACGGGCGGCTCCGGGAGGGTAGCGAGAAGATCGCCGTATCGAGCCAACACCTCTTCCTCGCTCACCTCGGAAACACGGGCATCCGCACCGGCACCA
>JAOXNJ010212870.1:0-17213 GCA_028566655.1 Metis holothuriae | reverse complement strand
GCAGTACATAGAGAAGCTGTTTGAGCGTCTTTCGAAGCCCCACAAACTGTTATGGCTACTTCACAACAAAGTACTATGTATACAAAGTTGACTAAATAGAGTCCATTTGACTTGAAGTCACTACATAAAATGTCTTTAGAACAGACTTTTGGTACAGAGAAGAAAAAAGTTTGTGTCCCGAAAATTGCTGCCACAACCATTCCGCATGCTCTATGCACCAGCTTCTCGTACTCTGGCTGACTTACGTAAAAAAAGTAGTTAATAAATCGAGTTCAGGAGGGAAATTTGGGCTGCTAGGAATGCATTGCACGTACTACTTTACTGAGGAAGAGTTTCCAAAAGAGAATACATAATTGAGAAGAGAAGAGGCACATACTCTTGCTTTGTCATTGTTCATGAAGGCGAATTAGTGCTTTGGCAAGCACCTTTTTGCACGCAACAAGAAAGGAATATGTAGCTAAGTATACTGAAAAGACGATCTTTTTTAGTGGCAATCTTGAATATTGAACAACGTATGTGTAGCATGTCCAATACCTATTGTGTACTTTTTGCTTTTTTGTTTTGTTTTGGTGGCGACATGCGTTGAGAGCGATCGGAAATCGAAGACGATCGTCAACAAACTTGGCCGAACATAGAGGAATTGCCTTCTAAATACGAATAAAGAGTATTTTTTGTACAAGGAACCAAAAATGCAGCTTTGAACATTGTCTTTTACAGTACAAATACACGTTTTGATTGATAAATCTTGCAAAAAATGACCTGTTTGAATGCCTCGTCAATGTTGATTGGCGGATCCTTGGCCGAGGTCTCCAAATAAGCCAGACCGAGTTGCCTGGCCAGCTGCACTCCCTGCTCCTCGCTCACCAGACGCCGACTGCTCAAGTCCACCTTGTTGGCCACCAGCACCATGGGCAACGTCTCCCTGATCAACCACGAGAGCAACGCTAACGCCAAATGTTGCACGTTCATTAAGAGTTCAGTACTCACGATCCCTTGACATTGACGATTTGCTCCCTGAAGTTGGGGATCCGCTCGAAGGAGTTGGTGTCCGTCACGCTGTAGACCAAGAGGAAGCCGTCGCCCTCGCGCAAAAACTGCTCACGCATCGCACTGTACTCCTCCTGACCCGCCGTATCCAAAACTACATAAAATATCACCTTGGTCAAGTCATTTTTAGTGCTTTCTTTGAATTTTTATTGATTCCAGGATCCAAATATACCGTTGAGAAGGCAAATTTTGCCGTCAATCTCCCAGTGTTTGTTGTAATTGTCCTCTATGGTGGGGTCGTATTCCACGACGAACGTCTTCTGGATGAGCTGCAGCGTCATGGCCGACTTGCCCACGCCCCCGTCGCCCACCATCACGATCTTTGACAAGCATCATTTAGTATCAATCGAGAGCTCTCGAAGCAATCTATCAAAGTCATTAATGGTCATTAGTGCTAATAGTCACTCTGTAGACGGGGAGGCTGGTGTTGTCGCCGGGGAGCGCCCTGGCGGCCACGGCGGCGCCCGTGGCCCCTGCGCTGCCCCTGCGGGCCATCACCGACCTCTAGGACATCCACATCGACCCAAACCAGTACTCCACGAGTAACAAAAAATCTAGAGAACAAAACAAAGTGATTAAGAGTGCTAAAAAAAGGAAGCCAAATTCAAATTATTCATAACGCTAATAAGTTGCCAACATCTAATTAGAAATGTTTGTTGGGGCCAGCGTTTCGTTCTGCTTAAGAACGATTAGGAATTCACATGCACAGTAAAAAGGCATTTCACATTAGGTATTCCTGTTAATGGAGGCAGGAAAGCCGACGAGGTCTGGCTCGTTAGTGTTGTGGCGTCCAAAGCAATCAAATTAGCCGTCAGTAATCTCTGTCATTAGCGGCTAAATTACGTACAATGAATATTCACGATCGAAGCCACTCATGTCCTTAACGAGTCCTAAACACAATAATACGAGTCCTGCAAAGTGTGATAAAGCTGCTTAGTAATTCATTGTGTCGTTTGGGTTTGTTTCATAGTTATTTATGTATTAAATGTCCACGTAATCGTATCAAGGTAAGAGGCACTTGTTCCCGATTGATGAGGGCTTAGGGAGCAATCAGAGCGATGGACGGTCACGTGATCGACGTCGTCCCAGGAATTGTGTACGGCTGTTGAATCGATACTACTTATACATTGGCTCCTTTTACTTGGGACAAAACAGAGTAAAATACATATTTATCTACTACAAAAACACTGTACTACATATTTGTGCTACATAAGGGGGAATAGAAAGATGTACTGGGAAATGAGACTGTTTGGTCGTTTCCTTCATTGCAGTCACGAACACCCATCCATGTTGTTTTCCGAAACAATCCAGTAACCTAGAGTGCTTTAAGTAGTACAGTAGTACACCTGTGTAGTATGTATTGATGTTGCGGCCAAGGCCTCAGGGCCCTCATCATGGCACTGTATCGATCCAGAACACTTTAAGTAGTACTTCTACAGACTTTTTCTATACATTCCAAGTATTTTTGTTAATGTTCGTATAAATAAGCTTGGTTATGCTCTACATCATGTATTTGCTAAGATGTGGGTGTCTGATACGATATTGCCATGACCCTCATGGTCGATAACTGCCAAGACTGCTCATCCGTCTTGACATGCACCACCGAGTGGCCAAACACATTGACAGTAAACAACACCACATCTGCTCTATTAAGACAAAAAGTGCTTTTTTGCCACTTTTTTCTACAACAAAGGGCCTGGCATCAAGACAATTGGGCTGGACACACACATAAAGCTCTACGAAATTACATTTTAAAGAAGTACAGTATGTACCTAAAATATAAATAGAAGTACTTTACATACATAGAGAGAGTGCCTTAAAAGACAACGTGCACTAAAGCTCTCTCTCTTTTTGGGGGAGCCAAGACAAGCCCCATGTGTCTTGTACAATTTATGGGACACACACAACTTGTGTACATACAAGATACGAGCATTGTGGAGTCGACTGACTGTATGTATTGTATGTGGTGGTCGTGTATAATGCTTATTTATACGTATTAGACCTTTGTATGGCGATTCTCAGTCCCCTAGGAGCCAGTGTAATCTGTGTGGGTCCCTTTCTCAGAGATCAAGGCAACAGAGAGATGACCTGCCCCCATATCTCTGGAGATGACAGCGACAAATAGACCGCCAATCTCCCTAGGGACACTCTCAAGCACCACATAAGCAAGTAATCAAGTCACCTGAGATGACTCTCGTGATCCAATGGGCCAGAGAGACGAACTTTTATCCTCAAGCTTCTTTAGGGCTGCACATTAGCTCATGACATGCACTGACGGCAATGAAGGAAGTGCTAAATAGGAATTTAAAAAGTTCTATTGGTCTGGTTGGTGCGAGGGTTGAGCGGTGACTGAATCGGCCAGGGCCTGGAGCCTTTCTCTGGCCAGGCCCAAGGCCACGTCAAGGGGTGGCGTGTTGCCAAGAGAAAGCTCGAGCAAAAGGCTCGCATCCCCCTCGAGTCTTCATTTCTCACCTTTTCGTCAATGCCTCATGTCTATTCACTGTGCAACAGAATCTGCGAGTAAGTCACGTGCATCCTCACTGTCAATCCGAGTCGGTCCGACTGTCAGATGTCAGAGCGAGCAACTCATGCGTCTGGAAAATGATCGAAAAAGATGGCGTAGCACATTCTGGCCGCCTTACCCTAGAGATAGAAGTGAGAAAAAGAGGATAAAATGGAAGGAAAAGTACAAAGTCTTGCTATTTGGCCAGACTTCTTGGTAAATGATTGGTGCAGAGAGGCTCTTTGAAGATATCTTCGGGAGAGCAGGCAAGAGGGCCCGAGGCAAGTTGGCTGGCATTTGCTGCTCTTGGCGTGGGAAGCAATAAAGTTGTGCCGGCCTTCATTCTGGCCCTGATGAAAAAAGATGAGGGCAACGTAGTCTCCCGGAGCACCACTCACTTCGTGCTGACTACAGCCATTTCTCCGGGGACTCTTCTCCTAAGACAGCATTAAACACACATTGTTCACAGAATAACTTAGTTATTCCACGTTATTATTCAGCTCTTTCTAAATGTACGTAAAGGTGCCTACCTACGTATAGTACATTCGATTGGTCACAAGTTCAGTCTGCGCACAAAGGAGTCTGCCCAGGTCTGATTGAGGTCTACGTGTCCTCCGTTCTCCTTGAGCAAACTTGGTTCCTTGTCCATCAGCACCTGCTTGGCCGCCGCAATCACCACGAAGGACCTGGCCAAGCCCTCTGTTCCCTTCTTCTGCGCCAACAATCGCTTGACGACACTTCTCACCAATGGCTCGTATTGGCCCAGTAACACGGGTCTCCCTCGACGTTTCGCCTGCAGTTCCTTGGCTGTCCTCAGGGACCGGAGTTCAGACACTTTGTTCTTCAGATTGCGCACAGTCGACTCGGGCAAGTTGAGGTTGCGCGTGCGTCGGAAGTGCGTGACGGCGCCGTGTGTACCGTGACTCAGGGCATAGCGACCTATTAGCAAACGCGTGCGACTGTCATAACGCTGGTATTGACCGCGACGAGAACTCACAGCAGCATTCTTAGGACCACTATTTGTCACGGGAGCAGCGGTGGTCAACGCTGCGATGTTGTCTGTCTCGTTAGTCTTGATTAGAGGCAGTGCAGTGTTGTCAACCCCTTTGTTTTGTGGCTCGTAAGGCTGCTTCTCCTTTCTCAGCTCGGCCACAAATGAGCGCACTCGTCTCTGGGTGAGAGGCACTTCCGGTCGACTGCTTCTAAAGAGCTCGAGGCAAGCGTCCACACTCGTTTCCAACGCCATTCGAGCCACTTGACGACGCAGCTCCAGGGGAAAGAGTCTCCTTTGACGCACGAAATTGCGAACAGTGCTCTTGGTGAGGCCCTCGAAACGACGACACGTGGCCGCAATTCCGTGTTGAGAGGCATAAGCGGCTATACTCTCCTTTTTAGCCACCGAATAACGACCGTAACGACCACGGCGACGACTCCAGGAAGTGGCTGAGGCCAGCAAACCCGACTCGAGGCTAGAGGCAGTAGCTGAGGCCGTCTGATGCTCCTCATTGTCATCGTTAGAGGCGTCATCGTCCTCATAAAGTGGATTTGGGTCGTCCTCAGAGGACGATGAGGAAGACGAAGAGCTTGGCGCGTTTCTTTCTCTCTTATGCCCTTGCTTTGTAGTCCTTTGTTGTTGAAAGCTTGCGTTAAGAAAGTTTTGGTGGGTTTGGCGCCACTGAAACAGTGCCACGTCCAATTCCGACTCGTCTTTCAGTGGCAAAAGCGACTGCAACCTGTGTCTCAGTGTCTGATGCAATCGACATACTTTATCGATGACGACGACATTCGTCTCCTGGGAGAGCAGTCGGTTGACTTTGGCTTTCAGCTCGTCCTGAAACGAGGGCAACCAAGACGAATTGCTACACTCCAAAACTTGGATGTGCGAGGGCAGACCGAGCTGACAGAGTGCTGAGAAGACGAATGAGGCCAGGGACTGAATGCTCAGTGGTGACGCGTGACACACACCCGACTTTGGCTCGAAGACGATGCCGACTCTGCTATCACTTTCAGGGTGATACACGACACTCACCTCCACCTCTTTCAAGGCCTTTCTAAAGCCCATTCCATTCTTTCGGGCTTTGCAGCTCCTCTCGGAGCACTGCTGACACCTGAGAACAAAGTTGAGTGCGTCTCTCTGAATGTGTTTCCAGTAAAGCCGCCTTTTGATGACAGTAGCAGTGGCCTCGGAGGAGCGATGCACACCGCTACGGGTCACATGGTACTGTTGCAAAACGCGTTGGCGCTCCAATTCGCTCCTTATTACCCGTCGTCCTTGTCTACTGCCCTCGGATATGTGGTGAAGGGCCCCATTGCAAAGCTATTCGGTAATAGAATGAGTGAAGAAAAGAGCTTGTTAAAAGGGCATTAGGATTACTTAATTGACGTTGCTTCATTAATCATTAAAGAAGGAGCAATTATTTTATGATATGATGAATATATGTATACTTTACCGAGAACTGTTGAGCTGCTTCGATAACCGTACTAGAGGCTTTCTCTCCACTCTCCTTGCGTAAGTAGGCCTCCACGCACGCATAAAACTGCTCGCTATCGCTTTCCAAGCACTCGCTCTGGTTGTGACATATGGATGTTGGATCGTCACTTTCCATAATTGCCATGGATTGTGAAGGCTATGCAATCGAGAAAAAATAATTTCTTACAGATGAGCAATATGTTAGGGTTCTCCTTTTACATCCATAATAAAAAACTGCAAATTCAATTAAATTACACTTTAATAGCTTATTGTGAGCACAAGAGATATTTTGAAATCGATAGCGCGTTGGGTCAAATACGACTTTTAAGGTGCATCACTTGTGATGAATCAAGAGTGACAGCTAATCAAACATCTTCTAATATTTTGTCACCTCTTCTCCCACAAGTTCTTGAGCAATCAATGTCTTTTAAGTCACTCATCCGTCTTTAGGAAGGCAAATACGAGGTAAAGTGTCAGCGCTTCCCACTCGTGTTGGCTAATTGTACCAACCTGACCACGGAAACTGCCACCATTGTCACCGTTCTTAAGACTCTCTACGAAGCTCTCTGCGTGCTCAAAGCCATTCTTCGCTTTGCCTTCATCATCTACTGTCTCGGGACCAGGAAAGGTGGCCAGGGCCTTCATGATCTCGAGCAGCCTCCTCTGCTGCTCCTGGAACTGCTTGAAGTAGTTGGCGAAACGCTGCCTGGCCACCAACATGAGGCCGAAGTTGGACGCCAACTTGGTGAGCGTGGGGAAGTGAACCAGGTACTCGGGGCAATCGACAACTCCCTCCAAAAAGAAACGATATTCGGCGCCGAACAAGGGCAGCTGCTCATACTTCAAATCGTTGGACGAGGAAGAGATCTTCATGGCATCCATGGTCGTTGGAGAGAACTGAATGCTGAACACAGAATTGCCGAATGCGTCGGAAACCTCTTTGCTGGGGTCACAATTGACTTGTTGCAATCGGTGCACAATGTCGAAGGCGTCAGGCGTTGTGCCTATGAAGAAACCACCTTTGCGAAGCCTCGAAGTGATGTTGACCATCATTGTCTCGGCCTGCTCGTAACTCTCGAAGCTGTAGTGGAAGGCGAACTGCACGCTCACCAAGTCGAACCACGTGTCACTGTGCTTCAATAAATCCGTCAGACGCTGACGAGTGCAGTCGGCTGTGTAGAACTCGGCGTCGAACAAACGCTGGCGATTCCTGAAATTCCACAACAATCACAAAATTACTTTTAATTAGATCACAAGAAATCTCAAAGACATTCGTGCCTTTCTCGCATGTCATGGTATCGCTGTTGGCACTGTTTGACCGACTGCTCCGCGATGTCCACGAACACGACGTTGGCCACGCCCGCCTTCTGCCACTTGAGCAAGTCTCCGCCCTTGCCGCAGCCCAAATCCAACACCTTCAAAAAACCGAAAACCTTAAAAAGCGCCGTTCAACACGCAAAACATTAGTTGATTGCTTGATTTTCGACGGACAGAGATGCGTTTTTGAGGATCCCTTCTTCTGATCTTGTCGACATACTCGTTGATGAGACAACTCTTGATCCAATTATTGAAATTTCGCAAATAATAGATCTTGCTGAGTTGTCGGGCAGCCAAACCCTGCTCCTCCAGGGCGTTGTAGTGCTGCGCCACCACCGACGAGTTGGACGTGGACGCCTCCTCCGACGCCATGCTGCACGTGTCCCAAGCCGAAGCAATGTAAACAAACGCGATTACGTAATCAGAGCAACGCCTAAACGGCCTCAGCCGGAGACAGCTGACATCAACAACAAAAACGCGTGAGTTCGCGCCGATTTCAGGATTTCTGCGACTGGAGTCTCGCCGGACGCGGCGGCCTCTTTGTTCTCCGTCGACTACGTGCCCCCGTTGCTCGTCTCGTACGTGTGCAAGTACCTTTCGTTGAAGTTGTACTTATTGTGTACATTATTGGATGTGTTTGTGGCTAAAGGTGCATTCAAAATGAGGCTAAACGTGGGCGGCCTGTTGGTGCCGTTCCCCTACGACTACATCTACCCCGAGCAGTTCTCGTACATGGTAGAGCTGAAGCGCGCGTTGGACGCGGGCGGCCACTGCCTCCTGGAGATGCCCTCGGGCACGGGCAAGACCATCTCGCTGTTGGCGTTGACGGTGGCCTACATGACTGAGCACCCCTCGCGCATGAGCAAGCTCGTCTATTGCTCCAGAACCATTCCAGAGATCGAGAAGGTGCTCGAGGAATTGCGCAAATTGCACGCTTTCTACAACAAGTTGGGTCAGAGTTGTCCCATTGTGGGTCTCAGTTTGAGTTCGAGGAAGAATCTCTGCATCCATCCCGAAGTCAGCTCCGAGAGAGATGGCAAGATCGTCGATGCCAGATGCCACGCTCTGGTGGCCCCGCATGTCAGGGAACGGCACAGGTTGGTCATAAAACCTGATTAAAAGTGTTCAGAGGATCGTTTCTGCTAATGTAAGAGTTCTTTTTTGTGTTGTAGGAGAGATCCGAGTGTTCAGGTATGCTCTTACTATGAGTCCTTCGACACGCCCGAGGGTCGCGAGACGCTTCTGCCGGAAGGCGT
Source organism: Metis holothuriae (assembly GCA_028566655.1). Taxonomy (NCBI): domain Eukaryota; kingdom Metazoa; phylum Arthropoda; class Copepoda; order Harpacticoida; family Metidae; genus Metis; species Metis holothuriae. The sequence goes on along the minus strand of JAOXNJ010212870.1, from coordinate 8,620 downwards.
CTTCAACCTCGACGACCTGAAGAACTTTGCCAGGTCAAGAAACCTCTGTCCTTACTTCTTTGCAAGAAAGGCAATTGGTCGAGCTCACATTATCGTCTACAGTTATCATTACCTGCTCGACCCCAAGATTGCTGAACTGGTATCTAAAGATCTACCAAGCACCTCCGTCATCGTCTTCGACGAGGCCCACAATATTGACAATACTTGCATCGATTCCATGAGTGTCAAATTAACTCGTAAGTTGCTGGAGCGTTGTCACACTAGTATCGGCGTCTTGGAAACTGAGATCAAGCGATTGCGAGATGCCGACTCGGAGAGGCTGAAGAACGAGTACCAAAAGCTTGTTGATGGTTTAAAGTCAAAGAGAGAGGAGAGCGACGCTCTACTAGCCAATCCTGTGCTACCCGAACACGTCCTAAGAGAAGCTGTGCCTGGAAGCATAAGGAAGGGTGAACATTTTGTGGCTTTTATGAAGAGATTTGTCGAATACCTCAAAACCAGACTCAGAGTACAGCATGTGGTCCAAGAGAGTCCTGCTGGTTTCCTGCAGGACGTGGCACGCAAAGTTTGCATTGAGCGAAAACCTCTCAGGTTCTGTGCTGAGCGACTGGCATCGCTTTTGAGGACCCTAGAAGTGTCTCATTTGGGTGACTTTGGGCCGTTGACCTTAATCGCTCACTTCGCCACTTTGGTGTCCACTTACACCAAGGGGTTTACTCTCCTAATTGAGCCCTCAGATGACAAGGCTCCCAGTGTGTTCAACCCAGTGCTACACTTCAGATGTCTTGATGCCTCCATTGCCATCAGACCAGTTTTCGAGCGCTTCGAATCAGTCGTCATCACTTCCGGTACACTGTCGCCTCTAGACATGTACCCACGAATCCTCGATTTTCATCCAGTGATAATGGCTTCCTTCACCATGACTCTGGCCAGACAATGCATTTTGCCCATGATCGTAGCAAAAGGCAACGATCAGGTAACATTGACCTCGAAGTTTGAGAGTCGTGAGGACACAGCAGTCATCCGCAACTACGGTTCCCTTCTCACTGAGATGGCCGCCGCAGTTCCTGATGGCGTCGTTTGCTTCTTCACCTCCTATCTCTACATGGAGAGCGTGGTGGCCGCATGGTACGACCAAGGCGTGATCGACCAAATCCAAAAGTACAAGTTGCTTTTTATTGAGACACAGGACGCGGCCGAAACGTCGTTAGCCCTCCTAAATTACATTAAGGCATGTGAGAACGGAAGGGGAGCCGTGCTGTTGTCTGTGGCCCGAGGAAAAGTCTCGGAGGGAGTCGACTTCGACCATCATCTGGGTCGAGCCGTACTTATGTTTGGCATACCATATGTCTATACTCAGTCTCGTATACTTAAGGCCAGATTGGAGTATTTAAGAGACACATTTCAGATCAGGGAGAATGACTTCTTAACCTTCGATGCCATGCGTAACGCCGCTCAGTGCGTTGGCCGTGTTTTGAGAGGCAAAACCGACTACGGTATCATGGTTTTTGCGGACAAGAGATTTGCAAGGGCAGACAAGCGGGGCAAACTACCCAAGTGGATACAGGAGCACTTGAGTGACGCCATGTGCAATCTGTCTACCGAGGAGGCAGTGCAGATCTCCAGGAAGTGGCTTAGACAAATGGCGCAGCCCTTCACCAGACAAGATCAGCTAGGCATATCATTGCTCACGCTTGAACAACTGCAGTCGGAGGAGATGCAAAAGCGCATTCAGAAGAAGGTTGCACAACTAGAGTGAGGCCCGCTCTCTTCCAAGCCATTTATGCAGAATAAGTCAGCAGTGTCTAATCCAGAAAGCAAACTTTGCTTAAATGAAACTATCTCATTTTGAAATAATGTGCACTTGTTCAAAAATATATGAAAACTTGCCTTTCATGGTAAGTTTGTTTTTAAATAGCTTTACTGACTGCTGATGTTTGCCATGGACCATAACGAAGGCACGTCCAACTCATGCTCCTTCATTCATCAACAAAGATTGATTCCATGGAATTGCATGACATCAGCTCATCTCCTGCAAGTCATTGTTGTCTTTGTGTCATACGTCGTAGTCTTTGATGTAATCGTAAATATTGGGACGACATTTGATTTGAGAGATCGATGAGGCGTGACCATCGATCCTCCTTATACTATTCCAATATTTTATCATCTAGATTTTAAGGAGACTTATGGATAATCCCTGGTCCAAAGCTACAAAGAGATTTTGATCACTCACTCCGATATTTTGTCTGTAGTATATGTAATCCCCGACACACTTTACGGGCACAACTTAGCGAACATTGTATTGGATCGAAGACACAATGTATTTGTTAGTGGACCAATCCATGTACCTAGTAAAGAGGTTCTGCCAAGCCCAAAGCCACTCTCTAGATGCATTATTAGAGGAAGAGCTCTGCCCAAAGACTTGATTGCAGCCCAATACCTTTATATATTGGTTTCATGGTCAATCTCGATCCCATTTGGTTGAATTGCTTGCTGTTTTCTGGCCTTTTTTGGTTGATTGTTCCAGATATCAAAGTGTGAACTGCACACTGGCACTGGGCGTGCCTCTGCGTCTGCCGAGCGCGGGCGTGGCGAGCGGTGTGACGTGCAAGCTGGGCTTGTAGGCGAAGATCTGCTCGATCTGCGTGAGACTCTTGTCCTTGGTCTCGGGCACGAAGAGCAGCGTGAAGACGAGGGCCACGAAGCAGACGCCGGCGTACATCCAGAAGGTGCCGTGCTGGCCCATGGCCACGCTCATGGCGGGGAAGGTCTTGTCCACCAGGAAGAGCTCGAGGTGCGCCAGCCCCAGACTCAGCCCCGTCAGCAGCGCGCGCATGGAGCTGGGGAAGCACTCGGCGCTGAGCACGAGCGGCAGCGAGCCCAGCCCCAGGACGTCGGCCAGCACGAACGTCAGCACGCAGACCAGCGTCAAGATCGTCGGCATGCGCGGAGCAGGCCCTGGCGTGTACACACTGAGTCCCAGCAGAAGCTGAGCCACGCCCATGCCCAGTGCAGAGAGACAGAGCAGTGTTTTGCGAGACAAGGACTTCGTGGCTGGCACCAATAAGAGCGCCCCCATCAGTCTTATCAGCGCCACGGCCAATGCCGACGCCGAGGAGCCCAGGCCGGACGAGGATGCCTTCAACAAATCACAAAATGCGAATATTAAATGAGAAGTATTGTTGATTTTCTGTTTTTGGTCACCTCTTGGACGACCTTGATGGCGTAGTAGTTGATTGCGCCGCTGCCGGAGAGATTTGCCATGAGGAGGAGGGAGCCGATGACGAGGAAGGGTCTCCGGTATTGTCTGTGCCACATCATGCGCTCCAGGAAGAGCTTCCAGCTGATGCGCTCCTGCTCCTCCTCCTCGTCCTCCTTGTGGCCCAGGGACTCGGCCAAGGCCAGCAGCTCGGCCAGCGCGTTGGCGTCCTTAGCGCGCAACTTCTCCATCACCTGCATGGCCTTCTTCTCCTCGCGCCGCATCAAATGCCACAACGGCGACTCCGGCAAGAGGCCCCAGATCAGCGGCGTCACCAGCAGCGACAACAGCGCGCCCAGCAACGGCAACCAGTGCCAAGAGAGCGTCCGCACCACCACGTGGGATATCACCAGGCCCAAGCCCGCACTCGGAAAACTATGATAATCAATTTATTGATTGATTGATTAGTTAGTTGATTGATTAGATGCGTTACGTGATGGCGGCGAGCCAGCCGCGGTGCTTGGGCTGCGCGATCTCGGCCACGTAGACCTGGATGGAGGGCAAGTAGCCGAGGGCGGCGACGCCGGTGAGCATGCGGCCCACGATGAGCATGAGGACGCTCTGGGCGGCGAAAATCAGGCCGAAGCCCATCAGGTCGAGGAAGAGCAACACCAACATGGTCTTCCTGCTGCCCAGCCACGTGGCCAGCACCCCGGACGCCAGCCCGCCCACCACGCCGCCCAACCCAAACGCTCCAGCTACAAAACGATGTTCACAGCATTAATAAGACTAGTAATCAATCAATCAATCAATCAATCAGATTTGATTACCGATCCAGTTGTCCTCCTCCTGGTCGATGGTCAACTTGAGGCTGGTCCAGGTGGCGTTGGCGTCGCGCTGGTCGTCGAGCAACATGGGCATCACGATGCTGGAGAAGCCCAGACTCAGCCCCGTGGAGATGGCCGCCAAATTCAGCACCAGAGTCGGTAAGAGCTTTGGAAACGAGATATTTACAGTTTAATGCACTACATTTAATTGTAATGTTGCATCAAAACACTTCCGAAGCAAGTCTTAAGTGCAATAAAGATTAAGACCTTAACAACAGCTCTCAACAAAGGAACATAATTACGTATTATTTGCACAATTTAGTGCAGGGAACGAGTCGAGTGCATAAATAATTGCATAGGGCAAGCATTTTGGAGCAGGGGCCAAAAGGAGCTACCCAAGCTACTTCCGCCTCAAGTAAGTGCACCGAAGGCCGTGGGCGGCGGCCAAGAGGGTAAGTAATGAAGCCATGACATTACTAAAGAGCTTAAAATAGGGTTAAAGTTGAAAAGTGTCATTAACGTGAGTGAATGTTTATAAAATGAGTTTTTGGTTGTCTTCATTTCTGACCTGTGCAATGACGGATGCATTTGAGAGATGGTCGGCACTGAAGGAGGGTCTGACCCAGAGCAGACTGCGCATGCGCAGCTTCTTGGTGGGCAGCTCCAGCACTCGATGGTCCAGAATGCGGTGACCATGACCCTCATGCCCATGCCCTGCCTGATGCCCTGCCTGATGCCCTGCCTGATGCCCAAGCTGGCCCTGTCGTCTGGCCAAGCTCCTGCTGTTCTTAGTGGCCTGCAGTGCTTGCTGTCCCTCCATGATTTCAATCCAATACCTTAAAATCCTCCCAGTTCTCCGTCAAATCCAAGTAACTTTTATCTCAGGCCCTGCTGGCACTCTCAAGGCCCCTAGGCAAAAATTGCTATAAAACTTCCCAAATCTCAGAGTCCAAATAAGCTCTTAATTCTCAATTTTGAGCCAGGATTCTAGGGTATATCCTCTTTTGTAGCACTTAAAGTGGAGTCTTCTGGGAAAATGAGTGAGTTATTAGCAAGGATTCGATTATTGACGGCAACTGGGAGTGCCAATTGGATGAAAGTTGAATGCTATATTCCAAGCTTGTTGATTTAGGGAATCGCTCGTGGTGCACGACTCGATTCCCCTCGGTGTCCAGACAAGCACTGATCGATCTCGTGGAGGCCGTCAAGGCCAGGAAGTGCCACGCGCTGGCCCACGACAACAACAACAACAACGACGCCATGGAGATCAAGGAGGGGGCGCGCCCGACCGACCTGTGTAGGTAGCTCCTCTTATTTACTTACTTCTCACTTCTACCTACATCTGTACTATAATTCTTAGTACAAAAGTGGCCATCATTACTGTGATCAGGTCCTGCGACCAACTGTAATAATAAGAGCTCCTTTTGGCTTGAAGTAAGCGAGAGAAGTGGCACAAACCATAGTTAATTTATTGTGTTGCTTTGTATTGAGACATTGAGGGTGTAGAACTAGCATTTACTGTTCTATGGGTTTGACTGACATGCAGTAAAGGTCCTAATGCCATTTCAATTGGCTCCTTTTTATTTATTTGTCTTTATGTCCCTCTTTCGTCTTGTCCACAGATTTGGCATTTATACGTCATATCAAAATGCAAATTGAAGCAGTATACTACACAGACATTATGTAAATGTGCATTTGGCAACGGAGAAGGGTCCAGGTGCACTGCGTCAACTGTACGCACAAAATGCGTCAGCTTACCTCTACACTACGCTTATGTAGGTACATATAGTAGACATTTTGTATAGTGTTTCCTAGTAAGAAGTATTGTAGCAGTGACTCGAATCTGGTCGTCATTGTTGTTGACTCTCAGGCCCTTGTATGCTCAGGGCGACCAATGCCACAAAGAAGTACTATAATTGTTGTAGCATTTGCTACGTACAGTATATGAAATGTAGTACAGGTTGCCCTGGTTCCAATCCTGATTCAAGATGTCAGGGCGTCGCCCCTCTCTTTGTTCGTTATGGCCACTATTATGTGGCGTCAGGCGCCATTATTGACGCATTTGCCCTTTATCATGACGCACTATTAACACTACATTGAATGTGGTTCAATAAGTGCTTTTATGTCAGTGGTTGAATTCGATTGACTTTTGTGGCTTCAGACTTTGCTCCAATTGATATTATTTCATTGAGCATCCATTCAAAGCTTACATTTGGTTGAACAGTAGTCACTTGGGCATTTCATCACAATTCATTATCCAAGAGTGCTAATAAATGAGGCCAGTTTGAGCCACAGGTGCAGTTGCAAGTGGGGTAACAGTATCATGCACGCAAATCTCAGGTGGCTAGTACAACATTTATGGTTTTAGAAGACGACACATGAGACAACGAAGGAATAAAACAAGATACTTAAGCCTGGCCACTCCATCATCATCTGTAGTAGCTGCCAAAATTATTCTGGAACATTCGTGCCAGTACAATAAGGAAGCTGAGATTTGGTTACACCGAATTGGTTACTTAGGCACAACAGTAGCGGCTTGCTCGTTTTACAATGTGGTCGGACTCAAGTACAACTGTTTTGTGTGTGCGTGGTAACTACAAGGGAATCAATTGTAGCTGCAACGAGGGGCAAGATGGGTGCTTAATTATCACATTTGGGGGTGGTCAGTCAGTAAAAAAAGGCTACATGCAACACTTACCTACCTATTTACCTAAACATTAAAGACAATGCTTTTCATCTCAGATCTGATTTGTGTGAAGGGATCGAAAAAAGAGGGTTGATTCAAGTCTCGTTGCTCTTCTTGGCTGCGTTGTGTCTGAGCACATTGGCGAGATCGTCTGAGAGGCCGTCCAACATTGTGTCGACATGAGCCCGAAGTCTGTCCTTGATTTCCGGAGCCAACTCGATTTGACTGCCGTCGCACTGCTCCAACTTGTCCCTGATGCTGAGCACCATGTCCACGGTCCCCACCTCGCTCCGGCCCTGCATCCACTGCGCGATGTCGGCGTCGGCCAGCGACTGCAGGTGCAACAGCCTCAACTGCGCTTCCATCTGCCCGCGTCGTTCGCTGTACCAGGCGTCGAAATTGGGGCTCTGAATAAACAGCGTGTAGAGGCCACTCCAATCGCCCTTGATGCGAGACGTCAATTGCGGTCCCATGCCGCTTTTGAGCGTGTCCAAGAAGTCCTTGAGACAAAAAGGGGCCAGAGTGGGGGGCGTGGTGCGAAAAGGAGCGATGTTCTTGGCCAAGGGCATCAAACTGGTCATATAACGCTCCAAGGGAATCATGAAGGTCTGAGTCAGCTCCAAGAAGTGGCGACGAATCAGGGCCGACTGAGCCTCAGATGGCCGTTGCAATTGGACGCCCTTGGTCACTTGGGTCTGGAGATTTTTGTCTGGCCGCAAATAACTCTGCTTCCACGAGGAACGGAGACAAGAGGGATTGGAGACGCGCCAAGTGGCGCGATTTCTCGGCGATGAAGGTCGATTGGCCCTGGTGGGCGACGCCAAGTTGGTCTTGCTCACGCCATTCTTGCCGCCGGATTTGTGGCTCAGATTCAAGTGGTGCGGCCAGTGATGCAATGCCTTCACGAAGAACGGGTTGGTGGCGCCTAACACCATGGATGGCACGCTCCTGTCGCCCTCCTCGTGCCTGCGGTTGGACACCTCCTTGAAGTCTGAGTTGTGGATGGTGTAGAAGGGTCTGTAGTCGCCGGCGTACACCAGGGGATGCACGAGGGAGACGAGGGCCTGCACAGCCACCGCGACCTCGTCGGGGCCGTCGGCGAGGACCAAGAGCGGCTCGTTGATCAGCATCAGCTCCCAGAGCAAGTGCAGCTTGCCCAAGGTGGAGTGCAGACAGAGGAAGAGGTCGAGGTCGCCCGTGGCTAACAAGGGCAATCTGGCGAAGGTCATGAGCGAGGGCGAAGACGCCAAAGAGGCCGATTCGCATGCAGGCAATACGGCGGATCTGTCCTTGGAGGGCAATTCCAGCTCTATGACGTGGCCCAAGATCTCCAGACTCAATTTGGAGTTGGGCAAGGGGTCCGGCCACTTGGCCACGTCCCCCACGAAGAGCTTGAGGGCGTCGTGGCCCTCCGCGAAGAAGCGGTCGGCCAGGATGGAGACGCAAAGCGAGAAGAGACGCAGCAACGGCAATGGCGACAGAATCAACACCGACTTCTGATAATAACCGCGTCGTATGCTGGAATCGCGTACCTATCAACAATATTCGCACAATAAAAGAAACTTGAAATAGAGTTTAAATTCTATTTTCTGACTTGTCTGAAGTAAACGAATCCGTAAAGACTGTCTGGGGAGACGGAGATGGCCCTGGGACACGCGTTGTTGAAGGCGTTCCACAGCTTGTCGCCGGACTCGTTGCTGCTTCGCTTGATACGAAAGTGGAAGTGCGTGTCGCCCATCACGGCCGAGTTGGAGTCGGGGAAGGCGGAGTAGCAGATGTCGCTGACCTCGGAGGAGCTCAGCTCGTGCTTCAGCTCGCTGCCGTCGCTGACGTGGTTGGGGCAGACGACGGACTCCAGCACCTGGCCCAACTCGAGGTCGAAGGTGACGACGCACGCGCACTCCAGCC
>JAOXNJ010212647.1:0-33390 GCA_028566655.1 Metis holothuriae | reverse complement strand
CGACTAAGACATAAATGTCCTAAATATACTACTGTGACACCCGACCACAAGGGTACGGGGAAATCTTTAGATTATATCTTATTTAGCACAGGATTATGATGCTTTTTTGGATTACTTATTGTCATACCATGGACGAGTCATATATGGACCCTAGATGTATCGAACAAAAAATTTACTCGTGACAAGAAAAACTTTTTTTCATTGGATAAGATAAAAGATATCATTATCACCAAAACATACATGAACTTTATCTTTGTGTGATATGAAATCACCCTAAGAACTAGTCTATGAAAGAAAGATATAACATTTCTCAGCGATTACGAAAAAGACACCGCCATGATGATCCACAAGCGATGTCTAGAACACCTCCTCTCTGATCCTCCTACTCTAGTCTAACAATCTTTACACTCTTTGCTCTTAGTCTTTCGCAAGACATAAAGTCCACAGAAAAATGCCACAAGAGCCATCATGAAGAGCTGGTCATATCCTAGATACACGACATGAAAATATACAGCTCCGATCATCAAGACAACAGTCAACAATGCTCCTATCCATATCCATCACCCACCAAAGAGTAATAAGAGTCATGCAATCAATTCTACGACTCCTGTACCAATTCTTCCCCATGGCTCCATACCAATCTGAGTAAATAAGGTCACAGATTCAGGATGTGCCGTAAATTTGAAATATAAAGTCTGCAAAATAATGACAGCTGCAACGACTCTTGCGATGTTAAATAAGGTAAGATGTTTTTTCATGAAGAAATGAGTAAATAAATAAAAATAGAAAAAATATTTTTACAACTCTAACACTTTCTTCTAAGGATGTATCTCCTCTTGCGTCATCACGATATGCTTTCTCTCCAGTAAGGATGGGCTCTTCACTCCAGCAACCGCTGCCACTTGGATAAGTCATTTGTTATGTGCTTTGATATAGTTAGCAATTTGCTCAGCCTTTTTCTCTCGTACTTGCTCATAGCCACGTCTTTTGTGTTTTTTCATCGTTGCCATACCTACAGGACATACTCCATGCTCACCACTACACAGACCCGCTCTGATACATCCTCCAGCTATCATGATACTACGAGCATTCCCAACTGCATCTGCTCATAAGGCAAGAGCTCTGGCTGACATATGTGGAGCATACAATTTGGAACTTGCAAAAATCTTCACACGATCACGTACAGCATACTCATCAAGTATCTCTATAACGAGGGCTATCGCATCATAAATCTTCTTCCCAAACAAGATACCCAAAGCAAGTGGTGCTGCACCTGATCCTCCATCTCATCAATCTATCGTGATAAAGTCTGGTCACTTCTCTGAAGGCAACTGTGTCATCACTTTGACTAATCATTCGATATTTCCTCTATCTGAGATAACTACTTTAAATCCTACTGGCTTATTTCATGATTTTTCTGACACTTTCTCCAGGAACTCAAGAAATACTTGTTCTTCACCAGCTTGGTAGAAGGGAAACCTATTGGGACTAATCAAATCTATACCAGGATGTACACCACGAATCTCTGCGATTGTTTCTGTATTTTTGTTTTTCTTCAAAATACCTCCAGTCTGTTTTGCTCCTTGAGCTAGCTTAATTTCTACCGCACGCACAAAACTTGTTACTTTTTGAAATCTTTCTCGATCAAGTTTTACAGAGCCATCTTTTGTCTTAGCGCGTAATCCATAGAGTCATGAACCAACTTGCAAGATAATATGACCAAACTCATCTGTCAGCTCTTCAGGTTTTGGAAAAACGTCTAACGGCGCATCCCAGTCAATTGTATAAAAGACTCGATGCTTTTTACACAAAAGAAATAAGTCTCTATCTCACATCTCTGGTTTGATGGTATTTCATAGAAATTCTATCCAACGATTTTTGAGTCTTACCCCAGGAAGGAGATAGTAGATTCGTTGTCATATGAGAGGTATCTTTTTGTATTTGAGGTATTTTTTGTCATAGCTAAATTTCAAATTTGGGAGATGATGTATAGACAATCATCATTCACCTGTATTGTAAGCAGCGTGAGCATCAGCACATGCTTTGGACATAGCCATTGTTGCTTCAAATCCTAGTGATCATAAACTCATTGCACTTCTATAAAAATATGTCTCAAACTGAAAAGGATGCTTTCTTTTTGCTCATATCAATGGATATGTAGGCTCCATCTCATCTGCATTATATGGACTTGCTGCATGGATCATCTGATGTTTCCCATCATGGAATTTACCTGTTGTATCAAACTTATCAAAAGCAAAATAGCCTGATTTCCCTCCAGCTACGTATAAGATCCAATCTATAATACTCCTCGGCACAAACGAATCATCATCACCAAAATATTGACGAAACAGAGGGCGCAACTCATGAAAAAAGTAACGAAAACGACCTAGGAAAGGATAACTAGACATCACTGCGTTCTTTTTCTGGAAAAAGAGATCATATACAGCAACCAGTACAATAGCTCATACGATCACAAGCAGAACCACTCATAAAACTTGAAGTCGTAGCATATTATAAATATATAAAGTAAAAACAAAAAAATCCCTCACTAACGAAGGATATAGTATCTCTTTATATAATGAATACAAGCTGAAAGAATTTATGGAAAAACAGTAGAAAAGGAAATGATCCTAAGAGAGAAAAACTCGGAAGCACAGGAAAAACAAAAGAAGTGTTATGGTATATATGTAATCAGTAATAAAGTCTATACTAGACATCATACACATGATCTAATTTCTTTTTCCATTTGGCAATAGATTCATCTAGTCTTCACATCTCATCATCATCACAAGCTTTATTTCGATGCTCTGCATAGCATTTCACACATACAAAATGGATACGACACTTCCCATTTGCTATCTCGTACTCCACAGGCACCATTTCTCATCAACAATTACTTGCTCTATCTCATGGCTCCTCTAGATCTACATGTAGTGAGAGAAAACAGTAAGGACAGTGATTTCTACTTGTCTTGGCTGCAGGAGGAACTGCTCTACCACATCCTACACATATAAATCATTCATTTCTTTTTTGCATCATAATTCATAATTGGTAATTATTTCAGTTCTTCAACAACTTCCTGGATCACTGTCTTCATCTGTAATTCTATCTCATCGCTAAGTTTTTTCTCAGCAATAATGGTATCACTCAATGATTTATAAGTCGTATCAAGCTTCCCATACAAAGTCTCTTCAAATATTTTTGTCTGCTCTACTTCGAGATCATCCAGATACCCATTGGTACCAGCATACACGAGCACCACCTGCTTATCGAAGGTAATAGGAGAATTGACAGGTTGTTTGAGCATTTCTACCATACGTACTCATCTATGGAGTACTTGCTGTGTAGATTCATCAAGATCTGATGCAAATTGTGCAAAAGCTGCCATTTCTCTATAGTTTGCTAGACTCAATTTTAATTTACCAGCGACCTTTTTCATAATCTTGGTCTGTGCAGATCATCCCACACGAGATACTGATTGTCATACATTGATCGCAGGACGTACTCATGAGTTAAATAAGTCTGTCTCCAAGAAAATCTGTCCATCAGTGATAGAAATAACATTGGTCGGAATATAGGCAGATACGTCACCAGCTTGCGTTTCGATGATAGGTAAGGCTGTCAGTGATCCAGTTTGCCCAGTTACTTTCCCTCACGTAATCTCTGTGATATAGTCAGCATTGAGTCTTGCCGCTCTTTCGAGAAGTCTAGAGTGAAGATAGAAGACATCACCAGGATATGCCTCACGACCTGGAGGCCTTCTCAAAAGTAGCGATACTTCTCTATATGCTACCGCATGTTTGGAAAGATCATCGTAAATGATCAATGCATCTTGTCCATTTTCCATAAAATACTCACCGATTGCACAACCAATATATGGAGCCAGATATTGCATCACAGCAGGATCTGAAGCAGCTGCAGATACCACAGTCGTATATTCCATAGCTCATGCATCTTTCAGTACTTCTGTGATTCTTCTTATTTTTGACTCTTTTTGTCAGATTGCAACATAGATACATTTCATGTCTTGTCATTTTTGATTGAGAATCGTATCAATTGCTACAGCAGTTTTACCAGTTTGACGATCTCCAATAATGAGCTCACGCTGTCCACGTCCGATAGGTACCATCGTATCGATAGCTTTGATACCTGTCATCATTGGCTGATCTACAGGTTGTCTGCTCATCACCCCAGGAGCAATCTTCTCTACAGGAGAGATATTAGTTGTCTCAATGATTCATTGTCCATCGATAGGATTCCCAAGACCATCTACGACTCTACCTAGATATCATGCTCACACTCAGATAGAGAAAACTTCTCAAGTAGATTTGACTACATCTCCTTGCTGGAGTCATGCATAGTCTCATAAGATGAGTACTCATACAGCATCTTTGAGTAAGTCAAGCACAAGTCATCTTGTACCATTTTCAAATTCTACGATCTCAGAAAACGAAACTTCTTCAAGTCATACGACAGTAGCTACTCAGTCTTTGATCTCTAAGATTTCACCTTTCTTAGAAAATTCATCTTTGAGCGATGTAGCATTGATCTGGTCCTCTATCTTCTGGAGGAGTTCTTGAGTAACACTCATTAATTAATGATTAACAGTTAAAAATTAAGGATTATATTATTCTTTAGTCATATCTCGCACCAGTCACTCTTCAAATCATCATTTTTCTTGTTTTTTCTTCTTTCTTATATTTTCTATCTCGGTCATATCTCGTCATAAGTGGTGAGCAAAGGCATACATAATTTCTAATAAAATAAAAAAAATATCTAAAATCGGACTATCCCCGACCACAAGGGATCGGGGTATTCGCCCGATTTTTCTCCTCGTACCTCGTCGACCGATATTTTTTCGTTCGAATATATCTCTTGCTGAAACGTTTTTCTGACAAGCCCCGACCATAAAGGATCGGAGTAATATATTCGAATATATCTGCAAATTCTTCTTTACACATTTCTTCTGCAAACTCTTTTTTCTCTTCATCAAACTTTCTCAAAAGTAAATCTAATAACTCCCCCCCCTCACATATCTTAGTTCATCGACTTTTCATTCTTTCTCAAATGCTTCATACAATTTATCTCTAATAAGTTTTTCAGACATATCGAAAAGCTACTAATAAATATGACTTTTTTCTTCTAGATTCCTTTGGAGTTCCTCCAAATTCCTAACTTATCATCTTCTCCAAATCTCTTTCCAAACTTCTCTTATATCGATAACCATTTCCTGAGACACTAAGGGTAATATCATCCGTATTGCTCTTTTCTATCTGCATATCATCAAATTTTTCTTGGAGGGCTGTTTCTATAGCTCACACATTCTCTCCATGAGAAACAATATGCATGGATCTTCATACATCCTGCTCCACATCACGGATCAGCGACTTGAGTGATTTTTGATTGAGTTTATCTACACCATGTAGTATATCTATCATCTTCGCTACATCAGTAAAATCTGTACTCAATATCTCCTGAAACTTCTGTGAAGATAATAAACTTCCTCGACGCTGATAGAGTTTTTCAATCACTACCAAAAAATCATAAAGCTGAGTATCGCTCACGCCAGTATTTTTGACAAGATTTATCAGTTGTGTGTTACTATAATACATACCAAAACAGTAATTCTTTATGATAAAGATATATTTTTATTAACATTTTGAAGATTACCTTCATTATCGAATAAACATCTTACATATTCATCTCACAGTGATTTTAAAATATCTATTAACTGTTCATTTGCTTCTTTACTTACCCAAAATACATGACTATCACCTCACATATCTGTACATGTGATGACATAACTACTGATTTCAGGATATGCAAGAGAACCTCATCCTCATCAGTTTACTGCATTCACACGATATATATCAGACTCAGATCATCATAGAGACATTACCATATAATTTTGTATTTACTTACTAAATTCATGCGCTAATTCATCGATATATGCTTGTTTGAGATCTACATCTTTATCAAAAAGCTTTCTCACGACGACATGAGCTGTCTGTTTGACACTATCTACGAAGTCATTCTTCAAACTTGTCTCCAGTTGTGTCGCTTGTTCTTGAGCTTTTTTCTCGATCGTGGCAGCTTGTGTCTGTGCTGCAGCCAAGATGCCATCAGCTTTTTGAGTAGCACTAAGTTTTGCCTCTTCGACTAACTTATTCTTATGCTCTACTGCTTCATCTATGATGCGTTTTTTCTCAGCTTCTGCATGAGCTATCGTTTCTTCATAGACTCTCGTAGCATCCTCAGCCTTAGCAAGGTTTTCTCTTCTTTGTGTAATAGCTTTTGTTAGCTTATCTCATACCAGCCATTTAAACAATCATAAAATGATCAAAAAATTCACTGCTTGTGCGATAAGTATACCTCGATTGATTTCCATAAGATAATATATTAATAACTAATAATTAATGGAGAATAATTGCACATATTTTAAAGCATTGCTAGCTTAGTCATCGTTCATTTACACAATTTTCTTCTATCCAAGAAGCTGAAATGCAATAATCAAACCATAAATAGCTACTGACTCTACCAATGCTAAGAATAGAATCATAAAGGTCATGATTTTTCATCTAGATTCAGGATTTCTCAAGATAGCATCCATAGCACTTGAAACCAGAAGTCATTCACCTAGTCATGCACCAAGACCAGCAAAACCTATGGCAAGACCTGCTCATAATGCTCTACTTGCTTCAATGACTGAAGGATCAATATTGACTATTTGCATCGCAATAATCAAGCCATAAATAGCTGCCGACTCTACCAAAGCAATACCCAAAATAGTCAAAACTAAAAATGTACCAGACATATCAGGATTTTTCCCCATAACTTCTAAAGATTTTTTGGCAACAATACCTTCTCAGATACCAACTCCCAATCATGCTAGCCCAATAGCGAGACCAGCTCACATAAATGCTGTAGACATAAGTATATATACGATAAAAAGATAAAATATATTTTTTATAAAAAGCTTACTGTGCTAATTGAAATGCAATAATCAGTCCATAAATAGCTGCCGACTCTACCAAAGCAATAAACAGAATAGTCATTACTAAGACTGTATTAGACTTTTCTGGTCTTTTTTGCATAGTCTTGAGTGATTCACTGGCTACCAATCATTCTCCGATACCTACACCAAGTCATACCAATCACATTGCCAATCAGGCACCTACTGCTAACCGTTCCATATATTAGAGAATATAATCAACTAAAATAAATGTATATTATTCATTATGATGCTGCAGCTTCTTCTTCATTTCCCATCCTGGCTACTTTGATAAAGATAGCAATCAACAAAGGAAACACAAAAGCCTGTATACATGCAACCAACAATCATTGAGCCACAAGTATCAATGGTCAGATCACAGGAAAAGGAAAACCGAACCATCACTGCGTCGCTCCACTAAGTCACACCATAAGCACAGCAAGAAGCACAGTCCCACTCATCATATTTCCAAAGAGCCTAAACGCAAGAGAGATCACTTTAGCGAAAATACCAATAATATCAAGTAATCATACAAACAAAGATATAGCTATATCGAAAATCTTTACCACAAACCAAAGAGGATAATAGAGAATAGGAGACATATTACCTTTCTCTATAGTAATAATATCTTTTCACCAAAAGGGTATATACTCATAGATAAAATTAAAAAATTTGAAAAATGGTGTATTTCGCTTAGCGTCAGAGACATTTTTACCAATAAAACCATTGCCGTCCATGACAAAGAGCTGAATACCCAAAGTAAGAAGGACTCCTATGGCTGCCATGGCAATAGTAAAATGATAGTCTGATGTAGCAAAACCTACATATTGACTAAGAAATGCCTCTCCACTGGGAGCATATCCCCATATAGGAGCTATCAAATCGAAAAGGAGTCAGAGTATATTATAAAACAATATCACAAAAAACATATTTGTCACAAAGCTCTTGATCCAGATAAGTTCATCTTCTCACAAAATATCGCTGAAAAAGTCTAACATCCCTTCATACATATAATCAAACAATATAGCGAACTTACCCTGCCCTTTCGTAGCAAAAATAGCCAAAAGAAAAATAACAAGAATAGCTATCGCCATACCTCAGAAACTAGGAATATATCATATTGTCTCACCAAATATTTCCATGACAGCAAGTAGATCAATGAAATAGAAAAATAATATGTGCTCTCTTTTTTCAATAAAAAAACCAAGAAGCCGTGGGATTTCCAATGCAGTTCCCCTAAACAAAGGCCAAAGTGGGTAGCTCGACTATACCCGAAGATATAGCATACCGGCTCCCAGGGAAATGGGTGATTTAGAAGAATATAGTAATGAAATCCACCAACTCCTTAGAAGGTAAGACATATATAGTGGTTTAGCTTATTTTTTCAAGTTGTTCTCTTATAATTTTGATATTATGGAAGAGACAGGTGACTACCACAGGTCCTACTCCTCATGGCACAGGTGTAATTGCTTTGACCTTATCCTGATACCATTGCCAATCTATATCTCCATAAGGGCCGTCCTCATCACTCCCTCGTCAGATATCTATCAAGATTTTAGACTCGAGATGTGAGACATGAGAGCCAAGAGATGCGCATGTTTCTTGATTCAAGACACCTTTATGTATCAAATGCTTCACTCCTGTCGCAGCAAAAATATAGTCACTCTCGGCAAGTATTCTCTTCAAGTCATCTTCGGAAGTCTTGGAATGACAGACTGTCACTGTTGCACCACGCTTGATAAGTTCAATCGTAAGCGGTTTTCCAATCAAGTTGCTGCGTCATATCATCACTGCACGCTTTCATTCGAGATCATCTATATCATAATGGCGCAAAATCTCAAAAGCAGCCTTTGGTGTCGCTGGGAGAAAATCCAAACTTCCAAAACCAGCAAGACCAAAAAGATGAGCACCAAGACCATCTACGTCTTTTTTGGGATCGATAGTATTTAAAATTTTCATCTGATCCGACTTGAGATGGTTGGCTATAGGAAGCTGTACCATAATACCCAGGCACTGGTCATCTGCATTACAGATCTTGATATCTTCTAGAACTTCCACAAGCTCCCAGTCTTTTCCTAGCTTGATATCTGCATAGAGTCAGAGCTCTTTTGCTTTCTTTGCTTTCAAGTTCACATATACCTCAGATGGCTTATCATCAGAGAGGAGAAAAATCGCTATATACTTCCCCTCTAGTCCATGTGAGAGGATATAGTCTTGTATCTCTTGAGTCAGATCTTGTATCACTGGTTTGGCAAGAAGGAGCATTTTTTCTATGTCATAAACAACTAAAACTGTAAGCAAGTATATACACTTCATCTCCAAAGCAAAGCATCAATACACAATTTCAATTTGACTTTTAGTTTGTTTTTCATAAAAGTGTGCGGCTATTAAGTTATATAACCAAATTAAATAGTTTTATGCCATTACAAACAGTAATTCAACAAAGATTGAAATCGAATTTTCCAGCTCTTCTTTTCACACTAAAGAAAAATCCTAAGCTTGTAAGAGTTGAAGATGTTCTACGTGAGTACGAGTCGACATTATTAAAGCAAGAAATTATCGATTTTTTAGAAAGTTTGTCATCTAAGGAAAAAACTAAAGACCTTAAATTGACAATTAAAGAAGGAAGGCTGGACAACAGGCTCACTTATTACATTCCAAGCAACAATACAAATAATCTTGTTGCTATATGGAAGAAACAAAGTAAGGCAGAAAAAGATTTCTTATTTGTTTAGAATCTAGCAAAAACTATTCCAAAAACACACAGTAAGTGGGCCGTCAATCAATATGACGGCCCTTTTTTTATTTCTAGACTAATTTTCCTTGATCCAATCTCACTACCTTATCAGCGAAATGAAGAAGGTTTTTCTCGTGCTCAATCATCAAGATCGTATCACCATTATCTAAGAATCTCTTGAGAATCTTTAGTAAACGCTCAATATCAGAAGCATGTAGTCACACTGTTGGCTCATCCAAGAAGTAGATAGTATGCCCTCTGTAAGACTTGAGTAAATGTTTGACAAGTTTGAGACGTTGGGATTCTCATCAGGAAAGTGTATGTGCAGGCTGTCCCATCTTGAGATAGCCAAGTCATATCTCACACATCAGCTCAAGCTTCTCGTAAATAAAATTCATATCTTCAAACAACTCAAGAGCATCCTTGACGTACATATCGAGCACTTCAGATATAGTATACCCATGCCGTTTGATATCTAATATTTCTGGTTTATATCTTGTTCATTTACATAAAGAACATGGCACATACGTATCTGGGAGAAATTGTAACTCAACTTTCTTATACCCATATCCTTTACACTCTGGACATCATCATTTATTGGAATTAAAGCTAAAGTGCCCAGCATTGAAGCCAAGCATTTTCGCTTCAGTAACGCCTGCAAAGAGTTTGCGTATATCATCGAATACACCTACAAAGGTAGCAGGACAACTTCTCGGCGTCTTCCCAATACTTGCCTGATCGACATAAAGAATATTCTCTACAGTCTCATAACCAGTTATCGTCTCTACAGCTATGTACTCATAAAATTCTTGCAAGGCTACCTGCTCGAGATGTTCGTATTTTTGTCTTTGCATGACAGGAGCCTGGATAATATCAGATCGACTTAGTCATTCTTTCAACAGCGAAAGCCTAATACGTGACTGGATCCACTTCTGCTTATCATTGAGAAATGAGAAAAGTGTATGATACATAAGTGTCGTCTTCCCAGCTCCAGACGCTCAGGTGATGATCGTAAAACTTCACAAAGCTATATCCACATCGATTCACTGGAGGTTGTATTTGGAAGCTTTTTTGATACTCAAGATCTCTCTAGATGGTGTATGATCAAACGTCGCCTGCACCTCCCTCTCTCCTCTGATAAACTGTGCTGTGAGGGTGTCTTGTTTTAAGAAATTAGCATAAAGCCCATTATATAAAATCGTGCCCCCAAAATCCCCAGCTCATGGTCAGACTTCCACGATTCGATCGCTTGCCTTGATGAAGTCTTCATTGTGCTCCACGACGATAATACTATTCCCCATATCACGGAGCTGTTTGATGGATTCTATGACTTTCAAGATCTCTCCCTCATCCAGTCAGATCGTTGGCTCATCCAAGATATACATGATTCAGGTAAGTTTATTTCCCAGCTGCTTAGCAAGTCTCAGGCGCTGTATCTCTCCTCATGAGATAGAGTCTATTTTCCTCGATGAATGGATATATCCTAGTCCTAGATCAGAAATTGTCGCTACTCTATTGAGTAAAGGTTTGGTAATCCTGTCCACAAGCTCTGCTGGCTTATCAGTAGATACTTGAAAAGATTGAATTACTTCGACCAAATCTGAGATGGGCAATGATTGTAAATCGTAAATATTATAACGTGTATTCGATTTGTCTGTCACATATACCGACAAGGATTCTTTCCTTAGTTTAGCTCCATCACACTCAGGACATGGTGCCATATCCAGCATAGCTTGAAAATCTACCGTCAGTACTCATTTGTGATATTGTGCAGTGAGTACATCCTCTATCCCTTTATAGTATACAGATACAAACTTCCCTCATCAGGTATTTACACGGATCAGTTCATCATCTCCGTTGATCACGACTTCTCTAAACCGATCAGGTAAATCTTTCCATCTGGTGCGTTCGTTGATATCATATTTTTGTGCTAATTTTTTCAAAAGTGCTTGTCCATAGTTGGAGTCTCTTCGTGGAAGTACTGCTTGGAGATAGAGTGAAAATGGATCCAAAAGTTTATCAAAATCTGCCTGAAGTATCTCCCCTATCCCCTGACATCTCGGACACGCACCTTCTTGTCTATTGGCAGAAAAGTGCTGTGGCGTGAACTCTGGATACTGGATATTACAGCTAGCACAGTAGTATTTGTCAGTATACCAGACAATATCCCTATTAGTAGTTGTTTGTGATAGGCTCGTATTTTTAGTAGACGCTTGTGTTGTTCCGTCTATTGTTTCTAGGAAATGAAGCATTTCCTCAAGTAATGCAGGCTCTTCAATTCATGTAATATGATCTCTTGACGCTTCTATAGATTGCAAAGGAGCATCAAGTTTTTTAGACAAAGTTTGTTGATGCTCAAAAGGCACTGTTGGATCATCAGGAGATCAGATAATACATATATGTTCAACATTATTTTTTATTTTTTTTCGCTGAAAACGAAATTTTGGATGTTCTTCTACATATTTTACATAAGGAGTGTATTTTTCATGCGTACGTTTATGTTCATTCAGCGCTCGCTTACTTAGCCCAGCAACTGAAACAAATCCTGCAATCTTAGTAGGTAACTTTTCTATTGTCTTCATAGCAATCAGTGATCCCAGACTATGCCCTATCAAGATAGTATTTTCGTCAAAGTTTCCATATTTCAACAAAAATGCGACTTTCTCATCTAGAGCAACTTCATCAGGTTTTGGCAAAGCAGGCACATGCACCTCATGTCAAATTCATTCTAGATGCTCTTTAATCCATGGCAATCGATTCTTCTCTGGACGACCTGTATATCCATGCAAGAGAATAACACGATAAGCTTTTGTATTTTTTGCTACTCAGTTCTCATTTTTTGTGATATCTTGATCATCATCATTCATCTGTCTCATAACACCAAACTTCTCTGCTCTTGCCAGCATCTTAATACTATCATCTTTGAGTCTTCTCTCTGTGCTCGCATTGATGGTCACACGATCAAAAATCCCATACACTTTGACAGGAAACATTTTCTTGGGAACTTTAGGGTCTTCGAGATAGAAGTATTCTATACGCTCTTCTCACACTTCGCTCTGGGTTTCGACCAAAAATCTAGTCACTCCACTTCCTTGGTCTACCTGTCTTCTATTTTTTCTCACCCATCTACTCAAAGTTGACGCATCCTCGAAGGTACCAACTTCATACAACAAATATACTTTCTCATCTGCGAATTTTTCTAAGACATCAGCGACAATTTGCTCAGTAGTCTTGGGTCTCAAAGGATCTCCACATGCATGACAATACACATCTCACAACTTGGCCATAAGGAGTCTGAGATAATCATCTATCTCTGTAAGCGTCCCTACACTTGATCTACTATTGCCTACGCGTTTGTTTTGCTCGATAGCAATCGCAGGACTTAGTCATGATGAGTAATCTAGATCTGGTCTACTTCATAGGTTGAAAAATTGTCTAAGATAAGAACTCAAACTCTCTATATAACGGAACTGTCACTCTTTGTAGAGCGTATGAAAAGCAAGTGAAGACTTACCCGATCATGAGACACCTGTCACTGTTATAATTTTATTCTTGGGTAGGGTAATGTCTACATTCTTGAGATTATGAGTACGTACTCACTGGAGGATGATGTGATCTTGGAACATATCCATAGGAAGCTCTGTTTTCTTTTTGCGAGGCATGGGCTATGTAAGCAGTAAAAAATGATAAAATAATTTGCAATTGAGATATTTTTCTGTAGTATAATGGAGTATCACGACGAGGAGAGACACCGAAGCGTTTTGGTGCGTAAGGGCGTCACCTCTTTCCCAAAGAAGAGATATCTCAGATATCTCTTTTTTTTATTGCTTTTTGTTATTACTATTAGCTTTTTTCTTTGATGAAGAAATATATTCTATCTTCCTCTTTATATCTTTGTTGCTTATATTTATACCATAAGATCCTTGTAGGATCCTATAAAGTGAAGAATATTTTTTATTTGGAAAAAGTATTTTTTTAAACCTTGATTTCTCGATAAGATATTTTACAGGTTTTATATAGTCACCATCTCATGTCACAAGGACAATATAATCAAATATATTATCATCACATACTCTCTTCATCATCTCAAAACAAATATCTACATCTACATTTCCTTTTTTCTTTCATTTCATCTGAGATGAGTGCTCTCTAAACATCAAAATAAATCATGCACTTTTTAATGAGTCATATAATTTTTGTTCAGTCTCATTGAGAAATCATAAAAAGTAGTAAGCTTCCTGTACTTTAAAATTTATCTCTCAAATACACTCTAAACTTATAAAAATCAATCTGCCATCACATTGAGTTCGTTCATAAGTGAAGATTTTGTGCGTCTATATAAGCGATATTATATTCTTTCTTTGATTTTTTAGGTGACATATACTAAAACAATAACAAAAATACACTATAGTACTTTTAGCTAGAAAAACAATCTATAACAAAAAAATACACTCCAAAGAATGTATTCTGTTACTCATTTCTTGGATTCTTAGTGGAGTTTTTTTTTGTGGTCAGAATCCAAGAAATTAGCGCTGAGATTTTGATCCAATGTCCACGTAGTTTCCAAAATCTCAGTATCTATCAATACAATTGTTCTAAGCCTTATGGAAGTTCTAAAAAAAAGAAAAACAAGCTACATGAAGAGATTCCTTATATGTTAGGTTCTTACCAATCTCCAACCAAAAAATCCTATAACCAATAATAAAAACATAAGCAAGATTGTTCTCTCTGGTCACACCTTGACTGCAGTAACATCACCTACCTGTTTTTGGTCTTTATTTGGACATACTGCTTCTACCGCATACCATGCCCATTTGTCAGTCTCACTATAAGGATCGAAGGGGTATTCAAATCTTGTCTCCTGAGTCTTTCCCACTACGATCATCTGCTGCGTACTCGTCGTGGCTTGATCTGCTCTATAGACGATATACTCGACTGCATCTGGTACAGGAGCTCGTGTAAGATAATATTGTTCTCCAATTTGGGTGCTTTGGATATCTATTCCTTCTGGATAACAACTAGGAGCTACTTCTATACGACATAATGCGTCACATCCATCTCCAGGAAAGACATTGCTATCATCACACTGCTCTCATGGCTCGATCTCGCCATTACCACACACAGCAGGTCTAGGTTCTACGACACAAAGTCATGAACAGCCATCTCATCATACTCTATTGCCATCGTCACATTGTTCTAATCACTCAATCTTTCCATCACCACACACGGGAAGACTTGGTTGTGGTTCAGGTTCTTGTTCAATTCTACATAATCATGAACAACCATCCCCATTATTTGTATTACCATCATCACACTCTTCTGGTGATTCCAGTCTCCCATCTCCACACACAGGAGCTGCATTGAGAATAGGTATCGTTACGATATCAGAAGGACTACCATTTTCTACTCATTGTTTATCTACAGGAAATATTTGTGCATAATAAGCAACTTCTGGATCTGCTAAAATAAGTAACCCTCTAGGAGAAGCTACGGTTAACGAAAGTCTGAGATTGTTTTGGTCTGTCCCATATCTAATCTTAAAATACTCTATCTCTCACTCATATTGCCATGTCAGATCAGCTCTTTTTCTCTCCTCATCTGTCGTATAATCCAATGAGGTAATACGTCTCGTCTCTTCTGGAGCTATTACGGTTACTTGATCAATATCTTCATAGTCTTTACTATTTCCATCTACCTCTAGACGGATATGCACTGGATAAATTCATGGCTCGACCAAAGTCGTATTTTTGACAAAGAGTCCGTTTTCTTGTTTTTCTGCAGGAAATTCTTGTCCATCTGCAAGTTGCAAAAATGCTGATGACACCTCATCTATCGTACGAATACGGAAAGTAAGTCTCTCATCTACAAGAACACTATTAGATGGCTCTATATCCACTCAGACAAATCGATCATCCGATAATGATTCATAGGTAAATATAACTGGTCATGCAGTAGATACTACTTGCCCATCTAGATCAAGAGCGTTTACTTTAAGTGTGTGTTCACCAGGTTGGAGTCATGAAAGCGTAATCGTAAAATCACCATTGCTATTGGATAATCATTCTTGGATAGAAACATCATTAACAAAGATCTCCAAAGGAGTATTTGGAAAACTTGTCGTACCAATCACATCTACTTTGTTTCCAGATTCAACTCATCCATTGACTGGACTAGAAATTTGTACTTCACTTGTTAGGGCGCTTCATTCAGCTGCCAAGACTTCAAATTCGATAGATCATTTTATACTTGGGTCATATGCATCAGCTATGGTCAATGTATACTCTCCAGGAGATTTGACAGTTAGTCATTTAGAGAAAATTTTGAGTCACTGATCAGATGCTTCAAAAAATCAAACACCTTCACCAGGCAAAACAATATCAGGATCTGTGTAATCATATCCATCTACTTGTATCCATATATCACCATCAGTATAACTTGTATCTACATTTCCATCTTCATCTATTGCTTTGACAGTTACATCTACATATTCTCATGCTCTGAATGGATTAGGATCCACACTCACATCAAATTCTTCTGGCAAAGCAAAAGTTACACTCCCAATAAAGAAGAGATATAAAACGGTATAAACAGTATTTTTGATAAATGATCACATAGAGAAGCAATATAAATAAATGTAACGATAGACTTAATTTCATTTATATTATTTTGGCAATTGTACAGACATTGGACTTTGCATACCATCTGAGAAAGTGACAAGAACATCACCTATAACAAAAGCATCACGCTCTCAAGAGCCATTGATAGTCAAGAGTGTATCTTCTATATCAAACACTGAAGATGCTGTATTTTGCAGGATAACTGTACCTCTTCATACTCATGCATCAGCATATGATATATCAAGAGCACTTTCTAGCATATCAGCTGAAATATTTATCTGCATAGGATCAAATATTACGAGCATACTTATACTTTCTACATTTTCAAGACGTTTCCCAGCGAAAACCTCCATACGTCAATGATTATCTGATGTCAGGACAATATCACTATATGCATTAAATTCTACTACTGGTCATCAGGTAATATCAGCAGAAAGAAGTCATGCATTATGCAATCACTGATAGAGAAAAAATGAAAATACTGCAGCAAGCACAACAGCAAGAATGTTTTCTCACCAAATTCCTAGTTTTTGTCTCATCAATGATACTATTAGAGTTTAAAAACATGTAGCACATTTCTCACATTATCAGAACATATTCTTGATTTTTAGGTACTTACTCTTTGAGTCTTTTTTACAGGTTTTTCTCAGAAAAGCAAATTAAAGAGCTTTGACACAATAATGTGTATTGACTTTATTGTAAATATATTTCTTTATTAGTATTGTGCTCTACTAGACTTGTAGCGACATGGAGTCATCCTGTGGGGTCATGGAGATAAAAATAATATGGTCACTTTTCAGTCGTCAAGATAGCTTCTATAGAGCTTGTCGTAGGAGATACAATAGGAGTAGGTGGCAATCATCTCACTGCTCTTGTATTATATGGATTGGTTCTATCATCGAGATGTTTGACAATAACATTCGGTGTACAGGACTCATATCACTCTCACAGACCATAGCATAGACTAATATCAGCATCTATTTTTCGCCCACTATGGAGTCTATTAAAAAAGATACTCGCTATCGCAGGTCTATTAGCTTGTATACGTTCTTCTTTTTCTATAATTGATGCAAGAACCAACGCTCCATAAGTAGAGAGTGTAAAATCAAATCATAAATTAGCCAAACGAGTGTTAAGATTTTTTAACTCTTCTCCATATGGCTCTCGAATCTTTGTCTTAAATCACTCTAGCTGTAAGTATACAAGCTGATCAATAACATCTTTATCAGGATCGATAAAATACGTGTCTGGATACAAATATCCTTCCAAACTCGTCAATCCACGCTCTTGTCTAGCTAATTCAAGAAAATCATACCTCTCTGAGTATCTCAGAATAATCTCTGGATCTTGTATAAATGCTTTATAGTCTCCAGCTGCAATATACCCATCTTGTGTCAAATTATCATCTATATCATACATACTCCATCATTCTAATATTTTAATATGTGCATAGGTTTGAGATGGTCAGCTAAGAAAAATATCTACAATCTCTTGCATCTCATAGCTACCACTAAAAATATAGGTCCCTGCTTGTACGCTTGCTAAGTCATCAGCATGTTCTTTGAAAAATCACTTCAGTCTTCGTTCTTTTATCTTCCCAATATCCAAGTGCTCAAAAATTACTGATACAGTATCTCAGTCATCCAGATGTATCGAATCATCAAGTGTATAGCTATTATCTCCAAATAATCAGCGAAAAAGCAGTCGTCCTACGAGCAGATAGATAACAATTCGTCATGGTTTCAATCGACGAGGCAAATGTTTCATAGCAGTTTACCATATATAAAGTGTCATATAAATTTACAGTTTTAGTAAATGAATGCAAAGAAAACAAAAATAAGACATCTACAGCGCATTGCCTACAAACAAAGCACATTGTAGTATAAAAACAAAAATATACTTGACTTATAATCATATATATAAAAAATTCTATTAAAAATACATACATGAATTCTAATTCAAAGTGCAATTTTCTCACAATAGGTATTTCAGTGAGCAATCAAGTATCTCTCCTCAATGTCTTTCTAAAAAAGCACTCTTCCATGATAGTGATGGATTGTTATGTAATACAAAGCATGTAAAAGATCAGATCAATTATTATTCACATATACGGTGAGTCCCATTATACAAGAAAATAACTCATCAGAATCGATGAGATATAAGATCCATACCACATGCGACTAAAGCAATTTTGCAAAAGCTTGATAATAGACGAAATCCACTACTCCTCATCAATCTTATGAAACGCACTACATATCGATCTAAAAAAGATACATATATGAGATATTGATCTCGAAAGTCGAGCACCAGAATTCTTACAAGAACTATCACGTGACGAAAAGACACAATACATAATTTCTGCTCAATCCGAAGAAATATTATCACTCCTCTATGATCCATATGTACAGGAGGAATCTATCAAATAATATCATAGTGTCGGTGTAAGTCGCAACACAGAAAAAACAAAAGCTGAAATCATCAAAAACCATAAGACTTATTCGTCTTGTAGTTTTCTTTTTATCATTTAAGACACCATACCGATAAACTTATAACTTAAAGCTATTATTCTCATCCTTGCTCATCAATTGTCATACCTACGACATCCTCATCTTTTGCTTTGCTAGGTTTTTTACCAGACTGGGCAGGATCATCCTTACTCATGTAGATATAGCTTGGGATGATCATCGGCTCGCGACCAAGTTCTTTTTGAACATAGTCTCAGAGTTCTTCTTTGAGCTGTTTCATGACATCTTTGATATCTCTTTTTTTCTTGATCAATTTTTTATAGGTAGATCTTGAGAATTCTACGACCTTGGTATGCATACTCCTCACCTCTGATGAGTACACAAATCCTCTCGACTCGATCTGAATATTTCCTACAAGCTCTTTGCTATCATAATCGATCTTAAAAATCAATACAACTGTCCCATTATGCGCCATGATTTGACGTGCTTTGACCACATATTCACCAGAGAGATGTCACTTCCCTTTCCCATCGATCAGTACTGCATCGAGATCTAATTTTTGGTCTGCGATCCTACATCACTCATCATACATCTCGATAATACTTCCATTCTCGTGTGGCATAAGAATATGCTCGTCTGGGATACCTACTAGTAGTCATAATTTCTTGTGTTCATATCTAAAATACGCATTGAGATAATAAGGCAAGAAATAATCTGGTTTGATCAAGTTGAGCATCAATTTGTGATCCTCAGCTCCACCATGTCAGGAAGTATGTACATCCATCTCATCATTGGTGATCAAGTTCACTCACTTTTCGAGCAAAGCATCTTTCATATTCATGCTTTGGATCTCATTCCCAGGGATTGTCGACGCAGAGACAAGTACTGTATCTCAGGGCTGCAAAGTTACTTGCGCATGCTCTCCTCTCGCCATCCTTGCCAAAGCACTAAATTCTTCACCTTGTGCTCCTGTACATAAGATCATCACACGCTCATCAGGCATATTTTCCATCGTCTTAAGCTGACGGATATAACTTTTGGGGGCTTTTATATATCACAGCTCTTGACAGATAGCGACATTATTTTCCATAGATCTTCCAGAGAGGAAAACAGTTCTGTTGTATGTGATAGCTGAGTCGATGAGCTGGATCACACGTCATACATTAGATGCAAAAGTAGCAATAATAATCCTTCATGGAGTCTTTTCGACAATACCATCTAGCACATTACCGATATCTCTCTCCGAAGGAGCTCGTCACTTTTTCCCTGATCCTAGGGAATCCCCGATATAGAGCTTTACTCATTCTAGACCAAATCTAGCTATCTTGGATAGATCACAAGGCTTACCAATCGCTGGTGTATGATCCACCTTGAAATCTGAAGAGTTGAAAATCATCCCCTTAGGTGTCCAGATAGCCATAGCCATCGTCTCTGGGATATTATGATTTACTTCTGCGAACTCGATCGTGAAACAGCCAAGCTTTAAGACGTCAGTCTGAGGATCTACGATTTTGTATTTAATTTTTGGTATATCTCTTTTGTTATCAAATGTTTTTTGTACGATACCCAAAGTAAGTGGCGTAGTATAGATCATAGGAAATCATAGTTCTGGCAAAAGATCTCTCAATGCTCCTACATGATCCAGATGCCCATGACTTAGGACAATACCTCTGAGTTTTTTTCTATTCTCTTTGACATATCTTATATCAGGAATAATATAGTCAGCACCTAATGTCTCATTTGCAGAAAACTCCATACCAGCATCGACTATGATCATGTCATTTTCGTACTCGATAAAGATACACTGCCCTACCTGTTCCAGTCACATAAGAGAACCAATTCTTACTGGTTTTTCTCATTTTTTGATAGGAAAAGTTGGTTTGGTTGCTTCAGCAGCATTACTCATAGTGAGTTTTCTTGATTTACTAGACCCTCTTCTCTTAAATCATCCACGAGATTTTTGTGGAGACCTAGATGGAGCATCTCTTTTTTTAGGTTTTGTAAAATTTACATTTGCTTGCATTCATTCACTCATTTTTTTAGTTATAATTAATAGTTAAAAATTAGTTAAAAATCGTTAATAATGTTAATAATATAGTAGGTACAAGATTTAGTTTTTAGCGCTTTTGCATGCTCGATACACTACGTACATATGCTTATACACATAGCATTCCTATCATTTCACAAGAGACGCAAGATTATCTTGTTGACTTTCTTCATAAACATCAACCAAAACAATGCCTAGAGATAGGAACAGCCATTGGATATAGTACACAGATCATAGCAAATGAAATACAGTCACGATCATGACACATGACAAGCTTTGAAATTTCACATCCATCGTATATGTATGCTCTCTTCCAAGCTCAGCAAAGCTGATACTCAAACATTACACTCTATCATGCAGACATACGCAACACAGACATTTCCACACTCATCTGTAGCAGCATCGATTTCATCTTTATCGACGGAACAAAGGCAGAATACGCGGACTATCTCACACACATCCTACACACTTGAGATCTATCTCCAAATGCACATATTATCTGTGATGATATTATGCAATATACTGACAAAGTCACACCTATATATGACATCCTAGCATCGCACAAACTCTCTTATGAGAAAGTTATGTTAGATGATGGGGATGGACTACTTCTTATAAAAATGTAAAATGTAAAACACTGAATAACAAAAGATTTTCTTTTACATTCGATGTTGGTTATTTTACATTTTGCATTACTATAACTTCTCCTTCCATCTCTAATCTCTCTAGATCATTTTTGATATATGGATCTACACACAGCCATGTATCTATATCATCGAAACTATGTATCTCAAGTACTGCACTATTATTGAGTATAGCAACCATTTGATCATCTAGATGCAATATATAGCTTAGCTTATCTGCTCATGCTACACAACGGATCGTAATCCCATCGATATCATACTCTCATGGGAAATCAATAATACGCTGTGTATCTTTAGCATATCTCATCGATTCACCTTGCTGTGGACGAAGCGTAATAGCAGCTTCACCTTCATCTCAGATAAATATTGTATCATCAATTATATATCCTGTTCACTTTGTTTGTATATTCATGAAATGTTTTATAATTTAGAGACTAAAATAAACTAATAGAAAAGAAATCAGAGCGAAAGCTAAATAAGATATTTCTTATGTATAACATGTATAACATGTATAACATATTTCAAACACACTTACTAATTTCTTGGATTCTTAGTGGAGTTTTTTTGTGGTCAGAATCCAAGAAATTAGCGCTGAGATTTTGATCCAATGTCCACGTAGTTTAAAAAATCTCAGTATTTGTTATGTTGCAGTTCAATATGTTCAATATGTATAATGACACCTGAATTAATTCTAAAGAAATTCGGATTGATAAGATTTAATAAGACTCCTGATAATCATACGAGAATAAGTCCAGCAATCACTTTGATAATCAATCATTTCCCGCCACTCACCAGATCGCTTCTCACTCCTCCAGCAGTAATCATAAAACCACCTACCAAGATCGCCATAAATCACACTACCACCACCACAGCCAAGACAAACTGCATCAGTCATCACATAAGTCTTGCAAAAGCATTTCATGCGGTAGCTCACTCTCAACTTGCACTTGCATCCTTACTAATACACCTTCAGATAAAAGGTATATCATTATTTAAGACGATATCTCCTTCTTCACAAGGTCCATTATCCTCTCATCATTCTTCTGTATTTTCATCTTCTGGAGGACATACAATACTATCACAATTACTACAAGGACTATCTGGAC
This sequence comes from Metis holothuriae, assembly GCA_028566655.1. Lineage (NCBI taxonomy): Eukaryota > Metazoa > Arthropoda > Copepoda > Harpacticoida > Metidae > Metis > Metis holothuriae. The sequence continues at coordinate 10,783 of JAOXNJ010212647.1, read as the reverse complement.
CACAGCTTGCACGACAAGCATCTTGAGCAGGACAAGCGAAGGTACTTCATCCTAAAAAAATAAATACACCTAGACTCAAACAAAGTACTACTCTTTTGAAAGACATATACATATATCTGAAGTCTAAAAATCTAAAAATCTTAGAATCTAAAAGTTTGTTATTATCTGATTTAGCAAAGCACCATCGACTTGCGCACCATGTTCTTTCATGATTACACCAATTAGTTGTCCTCTAGATTTTTGCAGATCCTCTAGTCATAACTCTTCGATTTTATGAGTCACAATATCACGCAAAGCTTCTTCATGCAACATCTCAGGGAGATATTCCTCTAAGATTTCAATTCTTTTTTGTTCTTCTGCAATTTCTGTATCTTTTTGAATTTTTTGCAACAAAGCAATAGCTTCATTTCTCGTTTTGATTTCTTTCTTGATAACTTTCATCACTTCATCGTCAGTTAATTCTCTCTTCTCATCGATCTGTTTTTGTTTGATCTGTGCGATGACAAAGTTGAGAATATCTTTACGCAACATATCTCTCGCTTTGAAAGCAATCTTCCAGTCTTCCTGGAGCTGTCCATATAAACTCATCTAAAAAAATAGTATACTATAAACTAAAAGACAAAAATATCGCTATCTCAATATGTCCTGAAAATCGCTGAAAAGAAAAGCAATGAGCGATATATGTATATGCATCAATGTAACCAATTAGTTTCAGTATAGAGAAATTTAGAGGAAATGCAAATTTTTATAACTACTTTTTAGAAATATAAAAAAGAGCAAGAAATATCTACATCATGCACATATCTCTTACTCTCCTATAAATATAATCTCTTGAGCTACTATAGATTTAAATCATCAAAATATCCTTCTCCAAAAATCTCTTCTAGAATTTCAGCAAGCTCATCTCCTACTCATTCAATTTCTGCTTGTGCTGTGTCTTTTTGCTCATAAGCTCTATACAACCATGTACCTACAGTTTGTCTATTTGCTGGCACATCTAGATCCCATACACCTTCACCATCCAATATATCAAAAGAATCTAAACTTCATACTTCCCAGTATGCTTGCCATCGTGGCGTATGTGTCTCATCTTGAAAACCAATAACCATTCTCACAATAACAGTTATCAGTTCAGCCTTTGATATAGGATTATTTGGGAAATAATTTCCATTACTCCCTTTGACTAGTCCATACTCACACGCTTCTATAATATGTGGCACAAGCGTCTCATCATATCCACTTATATCATTGAATTGACATTCTGCAGAAGACGTGACTTTCGTCTTTCCAAGTAATTTAGCAGTTTGGCTAAAATTCTTAGCAACTTCACCTCTAGTAATATTATCCAAAGGTCTAAAATTCTCCTGAGAAAGTGTTGTGAGACCATTCTCATACATCCAATCATACACCGTATCAAATGATTGAGCAAAAGATATGCCAGACATAGCTAGCATGCTTATAATCATTCAAAATCCTGCATATTTCATCCCTGTAAACAATTTCATATCTATACAGATTAAAAATAAAAACAAAAAAACAAACAAAATATGTTATAGTCATGTTTGATGTGTCAGCAAGAGCAAAAGCATGAAAAAAATCCATACACAAAACTCACGATATCTAAGATTTTGAAAGCTAACTATACACTCTATATCATATATTTTGAATATCACATGATTTTTTATCCTTCACGAGCTTGCTTTTTTTGTATCACGGAGCTGATGTATTCATCCACAGAAGATATGCCATCATATTCATAATATGTCTTTTCTAATTCTTCTGGAGCTACATAGTTATTGTAATATCTTTCAAGACGCTCTTGTCGACCATCAGCCAGTGCATAGAGTGTATGTTTGATATAGATTGTATCTTCTTGCTTAAGTTTTTGAGAAACATAGTAGGTATAGAGCATAGGTGTATGATCATCATAGTAAGGATCTAAAATATAGAATTGCATATCTCCACCTAAAAACAATACTGCTCTATGTGCTTGCTCGTAGTCTTTTTCTTTGTAGGGACGGTCGATATAGATGTCGGCAAGTGTGCCAGGATATATTGCAAACAAATCAAGATATACATCTCGAAGTATAGATATATCATGACCTTCCAAAGGGGTAAATAAATCTTCATCTTTTCCTATAGCTAACAATGTGGTAGCATGTGATTGCGCTATTTGATTAGCACTACCATGTGTACCTCATGAAGTAGTGAGTTGTGTATATATTTGTAAGTTTTCTCTTGCAGACTTTGAGCATAAAGTCATATCATCTCACTCTGCATAAACAGAACCTGCAATATCTTGATCTATAAAATCTGTATCATGATATTCATACAAAGTCAAAAATCTTATATCTCCAAATCGCTCTAGTTCTTCATGTCTTTGCAAATCAAATTCTCTTGGTTCCCATGTCTGTGACAAAACAAGTGGTATATTTGTTGATATATCTAGCATCGAAGATGCGAATCTAGTTCATGATACTCCTTCGATCAAGTCGTTTGCGTGGGCATGATCATATAATCATCCAATAGATTTGGCAAATAGCCATTGTGGATGTGCTGTATGATAAAATTTCACTCATATCATATACAAAGCAAAAAAAAGACATATAATAACTGTCTTATGAAGAATCGATCGTATAGTACATCTAGAGAACACGAACAAAAGAGCTACAAAAAAATAAAGAACATACACTTCATAAGTATACACAAAGCAAGAAAAAAAGGCAAAACATTAGATATACAAAAAGATCGTATCTCTCATCAAAATAATCACAAACACTCGCATCATAATAATCATATATAATTTCCATAGAAAACTTCCTTTGAGCGTCTTATGTCTAAAAATTAACATACCTACATATGCTCACAACCATCATCATAGAGCTGATAATAGCAAGAGGGTTTTTTCTGAAATACGAAATTTATTTTTCTGTGATCTATATTTATCAATACCTCGCATGATAAATGTAGCAAGATTTATAATAATTATATAGGAAAAGAATATATATCACATACTAAAACAATAGGTAAAATCACACCTTCTCAAAGATAAAATATTTACGTCATAGTCATATATGAATATAAATATCTACTTAGCATATAAGTACTTATATATTTCTTCTTGAATATTTCTCGTCTTTGGATCTTTTATTACTCGCATAAATGCTTTATCCAAAAGCTTCCCAACCTTTGGTCATGGATCAAGATCAAATTCTTGCATAAGATCATGACCACGTACTACTAAATCTTGACGTGTAAATTGTCCCTCTGCATAATATATTTCTTGTATCTGTCTTTGCATCTCTTCTAATGCATCAATTTGTGGCTCTTGCAAGGGATTAAATTGTCATAGTCTATCAGCGATAGCAACATCCACTAAAGTCAATGTTTTTTGAATCCCTCACTCACTTAGCAATGCTCTCATTTTGCTTAATTGTTTTTTGGGAGCACTTTCTAAAATTTCTCATGGTCTATGATGTCGCTTGATATATCGACAAATATGCTCTCTCTCCTCTTTGGAAAAACATAACTGCTTCAAATCTTGTTGGGCAAGTCATACTCATATGTCGGTATGATGCTCATAAGCAGACCTATCAGGATCATCAGGATTTTTTTCTATCTCAGCTTGCATCTTTGCATACTGTTGTGGTTTTCACACATCATGATACAGCATAGCTAACTGGATAATATATTTATTCTCTTGTAAAAATATCCTACGATCTTCTAACATATTTCTATCTTGAAGCAGATGCTGTATCCTCGTCTGGATTGCTTGTAAGGTAAGTAAAGAATGATTGAATGTATCAAAACTATGGTATGGTGTGGGTTGATCGTTATGGACACAATCTTGCAATGAGGGAAATACAAGAGAAATAAGTTCAAGCTTGTGTACCAAACTCACATACCCAAAAGGGTTTTGCTGACTAAAGACTTTTACAAGTTCTTGATATAGACGTTCTTTTGCCAGATGTTTGACAAGATATGCATAGGTCTGCATGCTACGCCATGTAAATTTATCTATGAGAAATGTTGCCATACTACTATCTACTCAGTTTGTAAGATTAGGAGCTCTCTGATTTAGGGTATTTACAAATCTTAGTCATCTTAAAATTCTCAGCGCATCTTCAGTAAATCTATCATCTGGATTCCCAACTGTTTTTATTTTTCCTTGAAGCATATCAATAACTCCCCCATGAGGATCTATCAGGAGAGAGCATGCAGATTTGAAAGCTCAGATTTGAGATTCCAGGACTACAAGAGGTCGACTGGGAAGTAGTGATAATAAAATTTCTTCATGATATATACCTTTATCGAAGAGTGATGAAACTGTCTCATGATCTTGAAGAAGTATCGTAATAGTATTGTTTTGGAAAAGCAGAATATTTTTGTGTTTTTTAAGATAAGAAGCAAGTTTAGAAAAAGTCATCTTTTTAACAGAATGAATGTTTCCTTGTATTATAGTAGACATTTCTTGAGTAAGTATCGTACCATATCGATAGAGAGCATTGATAGTAAAGTCTCTTCTCTGACTATCTAAGATAATACTCTCACTCCATACAATTTCATCAGGATGACGATTATCCGTATATCATCACTCGGTCCTGAGAGGTGTTAATTCATAAGAAGTATGCGTATTTGTTTCGTTCTTTGGAATCAAGGTCATTGTCCCAAATTTTTCTGTACGAAAACGCGAGAGTGTATCTGCATCATACTGCATCGCATCCCAAAGATCTTGAGGATTACCAGCAGTGGTAATATCTATGTCCGTAGGATTTAGGGTTCTTCACAACAAAATATCCCTCATACATCACCCCACAAGAAACATATCCTGCTGAGGAAATATCTTTTCTAGAAAAGATCTATGTGTATGAAGTTCAAAAAGATTGGCAAAGTGGAGCATGAGTAAAACAATAGAGGAATAGAGATATTAGAATTTTTAGAAGACATATATATCAACAACACAAGATCTAAGAACAAAAAATATAAGAACACAAGCTTACTATCTCACTATCGTATCATCGATACTACTCACGTCTAGTATATATATTTCGTAAAATCTACTGTAATTGTTTTCTATATCAAGAAGCTTTGCAAGCTGCACATTGAGTTCTTGTTCTAGGTCAAAATATATTTGTTTACTTTTGTAGGTGACGAAAAGTTTTGTCCCTCATGGTAAGTAAATAATATTTTGAAGATTTTCTATTCATAGAGTATCTTGTATAATAGATACTTTCTCTGCAAGTTTTTCTTCATCTATACGAAAAAGTATCCCATCTAAGTTTTCTAATTCTGCTGTATATCTTGGGATTTCAATAATTAAGGCATCTTGTCACAAAGCATCACCAGTTCCTAGAGGAAACAACTCGCCAGCATATGCAGCGACTCTATGTGTAGGTCATAAGAACACAAGTGTAGGATCATAAAAATCCACTGTCAGATATCACACAGATGGCTCATATTGGGAAAGCTGTATATCTTTGACAATAGGATAATCATCTTGTATAGTGTTTATAAGATCATCTTTTGTAAACCACTTCGTCCAAAAATAATTACGTCATGCAAACTGCTCTGTGATGTCTGCATACATTCATGTACCTTGATATATGTCAGTACTCACCACATCATATTGGATAGTATCCAAGCGCCACCTCTCTGCAAAGATTGTATACCTCAAGATAAACAACACCGCTCATATCACAATAATACCAATCGATATTCGTAATATTCGAACAAAGAAATTCTTATAATGAAAAAACCATTTTTGTAATCATGGCTTCTTTCTTTTTCTGATTTTTGTTCTTTTCTTCTTATGTGCAAAAAGCATATATGTACTATAATAAAGTTGTACAGTAAATTTTATGGAACCTCTGCAAATAGGCTATAATGTATATTTTGAGACAGAGCGTGTATCTTAAGATATGTTTATAAGATACGTTTCATTCTCTGCAGAGTGAATTTTGTTATAACTAATATTTTATAATCATTTGATTCAGAGCACTTTTAAACAAGATTTTTAATATTCTATATTCAGAAAAATGGTTAATAGACAAGGAAATAGTAGACCATAGTAAAGGTAGCACCTATAATAATACCTCCTATCACTTCGATAAAAGTATGTCAAAGTCTTTCTTTGAGAACCACCATATTCTCTCACAAATCAAAAATATCATCTAACTCGTCACTAATCCTATTGATATAACTAGCATGCTGCCCAGCTTCATATCTCACATTGACTGCATCATATCGAAAGAGAAATGAGAAACAAAAAGCAATAGCAAACTCAGCAGAATCATATCCATACAATAAAAGCATCAAAGTTGTAACACTTGCTGTCACTCATGCATGTGTACTTGGAAATCAACCAGAAGTCCATAAAGAATTAAAGCTCAACTTCTTATGCATAACAAAATCAATACATAATTTCATGCATTGAATAAGTACTCCAATAAAGAGTGGTACAAGAAAATCTGGCAAAGGAAATATCTGAAAGAGCATACACTCTCTATATCAAAACTCTGTGTAATTGCAATTTATTTTGATATTGTTTTGCTGTTTTGATAAAGATATATATAGTAGATTAATCTTACAGAAAATACAAATACATAAGATACCATAGACTATTATATGAATATTCAAAACATATAGTTAAATTGTTAGCATACCATATCTATTCATTAGATAAAAACAGAGTAAAATTCCATACACTATATTTATCATTCTATTACAGTTTTCGATGAAATCTTTTAGCATGCCTATTCTTGTGGTATGATGACTACTTCTCTTATTTGGTCTCTTCGCGCTCTACAGCGTAAGTATTTTTGAGTCATTTGATCTCACTTTAGAATTGGTTGAGAGTTGAGTAAGAACAGAACCATCCAATTATTATCATTTTTTTGATCAACTTATAAAATTTGGCATATGACTTATTATAGGCGGATTAGTACGAATAACACCTTTAAATTTTATCAAGAAACGAAAATATGTGATCTTTTTAGGATGTATTATATTGCTTGCGCTCCTCTTTAGCCCTCTCGGTATAGAGCTTAATGGATCAAGATGATGGCTCATTATTGCATGACAAAGTATTCAACCATCAGAATTTTTTAAGATATGATTTGTGATGTTTTTATGATCTTGGCTTTTGAGAAAACGTAAAATAATGACAGATCGATCATTCTTTATTGGCTTTATCATCATCGTCACACTCGTAAGTGGTGTATTTTTGCTTATCCCAGATTTGGGGACTCTCTTAGTAATTGGTCTGGTAGCTCTGGTTATGTTTCGATATGCTGGAGGGAAATTTTATCATATTGGACTAACACTTGTCTTATGATTTATGGCCTGATTACTTGCGTATTCACAGTTCGGTTATATACAAAAAAGAGTCGACTATTTTATCAACCCCAATCAAGATGCTGAACGAAGAGGTATTTGACGACAAACACAACAAGCACTCATCGCTGTATGATGATGATGACGGATAGGAAAATGATATGGGAAAGGTTTGCAAAAATTTGGCTATATTCCTGAAGCACAAAGTGATTTTATCTTTGCATCGTTTGCTGAAGAAGTATGATTTATCTGAAGCAGTGTTTTGCTTACTATGTATTTCTTGCTGGCATGGTATTTTATGAGAGCCTTACCAAAAGTGAAAGACGACTATGACAGAATACTTTGAGTATGACTTATATCTATGATTATCGTACAAGTATTTATTAACGTATGAGTCAATATCAATATCCTACCACTGACTTGACTCACGCTGCCCTTTGTCAGTCATGGATGATCTGGTCTTATTGTAAATATTATCCAACTCATACTCCTCCAAAAGATTATATCACAGAAATAACACATCAGATACGAGCAACGAGACTCATTTACATTTATTCAACAACCAATTTACTCGATTACTTGTTTAATATGATAGATATCCAAGACAATCTCATCACAAGAAAAATTATAGATACTAAAAGAGATATACTCATACCTACCCAATACAGAAATATTCAAACATGTTTACAAGAAATACTTGTCTGGCAAAAACGTGGACGACATCGAGTCAAAAGCAATGAAGTTGGCGATGGTATGCAAATAGCATATATAAGCTCAAGACCTTTTCTCAGCTATACACTTGATCCTCAACGACTGCTCTATGGCATGTGTCTATATCAAGAGTATGACGAACACAAAGACACAAAACAGACCTATCTCTATGGATTTAGTAAAGACGAAAGTGATCGTACATTAGTAAATAACTTTTTTGCTCATTATGATATAAAAGCTCATATACTACAAGAATGACGTTTTATCATAGTAGACACACAATGAGTATGAGATATAAGATATCCTGATATATGATCTCAAGACGCAAGTGTGCTTACACACATATGACCAGCAGGTGTACTCTCATTTGCCTGTGGACTTATTCTCGGCTATGGACAGATGGATAGAGATTCTGAGATGCTTCATTCTCTACGTATACGTATACCACTCATAGGCTCAATCACCACACATCACACTTTGATAGAAAAGATCATACACTACCTACAACAAAGAGACATGTATATCCATACACAGATACAAGATGAAAAATTTGGACAAGCAATCCATATGCATATCACTGATGGAGAGCTCCTAAAGATCTTGCAACTACGACTATGACCGATATATTGACTCACACAAGCAAGCAAATGGAAAAGCATGCAAGAGATGAAAGAATCTCTTATCAGCTTTCTTACACAAGAGACAGCAGATTTACATTTTCTCGAACAAATCGATGATGTAGTTGTCAAACTATTGAGAAAATAACATCATCTCTAATTATTAATTTTTAATCATTAATTATTCATCAGATCAATGGCAAGAACTAATAAGATGTGAATTCTCAAGAAAAAACAGCAACAAGCCAAGATGAAAAAAATATCTTGACCCAAAACACGTAGTAACGAATGATTAAAAAGATCCTATACAAATCCCAAAGGAAACGAATACGAACGATTTATGAGATCAGGTAAGCGAGTATGTCATCTTACTTCCTGTCGTGAAGATCCTGATGGATATAGAATCCGTCGCCATCCTAGTGGTTGAGAACCAGAATTTGTCTTGATATGAAGTGATAGTCGATGATATCGCAGATGGCTCAGGAGAGGGAGAAAGATGAGGTAGATTAGCAATGAGTTAAAAGTCTGAAATCTAGAATCTAAGATCTAGAATCTCTTACAACATCTCATGCTCTTGGAAGCTCCAATAATCACGCTTGGTGATGATGATATGATCAAGCAACTTGATCCCAAGGATACGAGAAGCTTCTTGGATATTTTTTGTAATCGCAATATCCTCCTTGCTTGGCTGGAGCGTCTCTGAAGGATGATTGTGTACTAGTACGAAACTATTTGCTCTCTCCTCTATCGCTGGTGCAAATACTTCTCTAGGATGGACCAAGCTTTTGTTGAGCAATCAGATCGTGATAATATGCTTATTGATAAGAGCTCCCGCTCCATCTAAGGTCAAACAAATAAGGTATTCTTGTTTTTTAGATCTTAAATCATCAACCTGCGCAAGAACATCTTGACTTGATTCAATCAAAACACGCTCTTTGATAAAATGTCTTTTTGCCAGTTCAAAAGCACTACTAATTTGCATAGCTTTGACTGGTCATATACCTTTGATGCTTTGGAGATCATCGATAGTGATATGTGGTCATTTGAGATTGATTATTTTTTGGACATATGTAGCTAACTTGAACACATCACGTCATTTTACTCCAGATCACAACATAATAGCAATAAGTTCTTGATCTTCTAATCTCTCAGGACCATAAGCAAGTATTTTTTCTCTTGGTTGCATATCAAGGTATACCGAATAAAGCAAAATACGGTCATACTAAATTTTTGGTGATACATTACAAAGAAAAAATTAAGAAAAAATAGAGAATATAGACGCAATATATACTCTCAGTTATTTTTCTATTTCTAGTAGAGAGTACTGTTCTACAAGTTGATGAAGTCGTTCTACCTTATCTGCAAGATAATTGAGCTGTTCAAGACTGATACGATATGTCTTGCTGTATCTTCCATCTACATATGCTTTCTGGAGAAGAGTAAAACATTTACTCTCTTCACTCGTCTCATTAGTCAGATCAAATCGTCAGGCAAATCATGATTCAAGTTTTTTGATTTTGTTATACAGGACGTCTAGATCGTGAGTTTTAGGTTTATAATTTGTCTTGACCAACATATACGCAGTGATAGCTTTTTCTGTAGATTGATGGAGCATAAAAGCCGCATTGTTATAATCTCCTCTTCCACGGAAATCCTGAAAACCTGCAAAAAATGAGTACGCGTTTCAGATCCACATATCATAGTCATCTTGTTGCATAGCTTTTTTTTCATCATCAGTAGGAATATCTTTTTGAGCTAAGGATATATCATCAGGATTATAAAGAACAATGCCTTCTTTTTTGATATCAAGATAAAAATATCTTCCTTCCTGTAGTCTTTCGTTGACATGCTCGATATCTTCTACGATAATCGTCACTGGAGTAGTAATATCAGTGCTTTTATTAATGTATGCATTGACTTGTCTAGCAAGTGAGGCATTTTTTTGATGAATAGCTTTGTGTGTGATGATGAGAATATCGAAGTCACTAATAAAACTCACTCCATTACATTTCGTTCGTCCCTATCCCCGACCACAAGGGTACGGGATATTAATGTGATGCAAGTCATAATGGTAATTGCCCTTCCTCTATATTCTTCTCGTACCAAATTTGATAATCACTTCT
>JAOXNJ010212425.1:6128-17231 GCA_028566655.1 Metis holothuriae | reverse complement strand
GGCACGGAGAGGAACTCGCCGACGCTGATGGTGCCCGAGTGGTCGAGGTCGAGCTTGAGGAAGCGCTTCTCCAGACGCACCACCTCCTCCTTCGAAAAACCCTCCACACTCGAGCCCAGACCAGGGTGACCGTTGCCCATTTTCAACCAACTTCTGATAACACACTTAAGCTCGATTGCGCGAGGAACTACGGCGTCCTGATCAACCTGGACTCGGACGTGTGCACGGCGAGGGCGACGAGCAACGACTGACTGAGTTGAGAGAGCTAGGCGGATATGAGGGCCAGCTTCTCCTCTTTACTTGCTACTCTTCACTATTAAAAGGTGCATGCACTACTCTAGTAGCTATATATACTAGTATTGCTTAGTGCTACAGCTTTTTCTCCCTGAGAAAAGCTGCTGACTACATGTACATATTAGAGACGACTACCTACATATATTTAAGCAGTAATGTACCTAGGTGTGGCTGCTAGTTTAGCTGCTTTTATGCTGGCATTTCACATTTAGCCTTTTGCTGCTTGCATTTACCGGTATGTTAGTGCTTGTCTCCTTCAAGTTGTTTTAAGTCCACTTTTCGCACGAATGCAGACACTAATGCAGGGCCACGTGGATGCACAGTATTGTGTGTCTCATCTGATTAACTCTTCGAAGAAGTGCATCCATTGCTATGCTGCTTAAACTATACTGTGTATATCTCTGGTCAGCTTGAGACTTGCCAGATCAAGTAATGCCTAGGGCACATGGTCTCATGTGAAAGAGCACATTTCAAGCCTTAGTAGCCGCCAAAATGTCTTACAAAAAGTAATGAAAATGTCTTGAGTGGATCCAAGACATTAACCATTTGGCTTTTCGACTTTTCTTTCTGTTCCTTCAATTATTTTCTTCTTCTTCATTTCTTCTTTTGGCTACATTCTCCCAAAATCGGTTCCAGACCAAAGCGCACTGAACAGTGCAGTTTGTACTGAACAGAGTTCTTAAGTGCTGTGGTCGCCTTGGGCCTCATTAGAAAAGTGCAACGAAGAGGCACTAGCAGTTTTTGTCCCTTTAAAGTGACCCAGGGGAGTGATCGTGTTGACGAGGGATCACTCAATGGCGTCAGTACATGGCCTTAGAACAAAGACAAAATAATAAAAAGGTCTGTAAACAAGTTGAAAAAGTCGCCACTTAAATTAAGACCATAAAAAAATGAGAGGTTGGGAGATTGGATCGTCTTTCCTTACACGTGTTGAAAGTTTCTGTTGATATCGTTTGGTTCTGCACAACGTGAAAGCCAGAAACGAAAGTTACCTTATCATCTCTGGCTGCTTTTAGCCTTTAATCAAATTAATTGATTAGAAACACCAAGACGCTCAAGTTCAATAGAAAGCAACACATGTAGGTACTGAGCCTTCTGCTCATTGCACATGAAAGAGCATTTCTTAAAAGCTTTATTTCTCCATTGGTAAAGCGACCGAATTAAATCGATTGCCCTCAGTCAATTTGGGGGTGCAAGCAAAAAGTGAGCTTTGCAAAAAGCAATCACTCCTTCTCCTTCTTGTGCACTATTGAAAATAAAGCCACATTCACTGCCAATAATAGGTTATGAGTGCCTTGACATGCATTTCAAGTGCTTTCCTGCACATTCCTAGTATTGCATCCAATGAGCCCTCTGGGATCACTTGGGCCTCAAATTGCTTGACACGTTATTGCTTCAATAACATGGCTGCATTCAGTCACGCACGCCTCAATCTATCTCAGCACTTGAATATAGTACAAAGGCAAGTGCTCTGCTTTATCACGACAACACAATGGCTGAAAATGCTTCATAAAAGTCGAGCAGTTCCCCTGGGCAAAGATCCCAGCATGCTTTCACGCACTTGAACTAAAGCCAAAAACATGCACTGGGCAGCTGTGATAGAAACAAGAACCAGCACACAAAGTGCTGCATTCTAGGAAAAACATTGGAGAGAAAGACGAAACGTGCAGGAAGGCGTAAGGCTCTCCACGCATGCCTCATGCCGTGGACAGCCGAAACACAGCGGGTTTTTTCCACTATGAATCCGAAGACTGCCTTGACATTTAAAAGCAGAGTATAGGTAAAATATTGATTGAACTCGAGTCATCTAAAGGCCATCCATCCACGAGATAGCGTCTTTCGTTTATGTTATGTTATGTTTAAAGAAGTTGTTAGCATGATGGAAGTGAGCTCTTTATTCAGTTTATTGGCTTTTGGTAGTAAAAGTGATGAATGTCGTCTCCAAAAAGGCAATATTCTGGGTTATTAAAAGCCTATGATCACATTGATCAAAAGTGATGGAGAGCTCAAGGTGTCAAAAAACGCGTTTTCCGTTATCTCAGCACCCAAAAGCCCTTTAAACGTGGCAATCTTGGCGTCCTACATGCCCCGCAATAACTACAAGACACTAATGGACTGGGGCCAAAAAAGGTAGCTTCCACGTAAATATTAGGGAATGTGCACTTCTTGTAGCTGTTGGAACAAACCTTTTCGTCCTTTTAGTATTGGATCTAAGTACAAGTATTTGGTAAATATGTACTATTTCAGATGGTCCAGCAACCACAAGAACCAAGCTCTGCTTCTTTGGCAAGCGTGGACGGTACGTGAGTGGGGCCAGGACAAACGAGCGGAGCTGCTGCCAAGTGGGCGGAGCTGTCCTCTGTCAAGCCTATCAGGCAGAAAACGAGAAATCCTTGTAGGAGACCTCAAGTAGTATAAACATCCTCTATAATTACTTGCTCCTTTGACCTTCCTTTATTGTAAATGGACATTACTAGACCTCGGAAAAAAGTGAAAACTTAAAAAATTAATTTTTAATTATTTTGGCCATTTTAGAGAAAAAAAATTATTTTGCCATTTTTAGCAAAATTTTAATTATTTTGGTCTTTTTAGGAGAAAAATTGAAAATTTTAGGGGAAAATAGAAAAATATTTGTATTTTTTATCAAAAAATTTCAAAAATTTCCAATTTTCTTCTTGGAATTTCCTAAAATTTGGCATTTCTTGGTGTCAAATGATCCTGCAAGTTTTTACTGGGTGCACTCTCCCTCAAAAACCAGATTTGGCAAAACTCCGTGGTGGTGGAATGAAAAAAACTTTTTTTCTAAATTTTCAAAATTTGATTTTTTTATCAATTTTTTTTTTGCCAAATTTTGGAGGCCGAAATTTTTTTTGCCCTAAATGTTCCATAAAAAGTGAAAAGAAAAAAATTAAAAATAAATTATTTTGGCAAAAAAATAAAAAAAAATTATTTTGCCAAAATTTTTCACTTATTTTTCCGAGGTCTAGACATTACATATAAGTACCTTGAGATGCGCAAAATGGTGGAGATCCTGCAACTGAATGCGATTTGCCAAAGAACGACGATTTTTTAGGGCAAAGCAATCCTACGCATTCAGTGTCGAATTGGAATGATACATTTCTAATTTGTATTTTTTTGTTTTGTTTAGAAGGATATTCTGAGGATTGGGGATCTATTTTGGGAAGGCCAAAGCTTGCTCAGGGTTTGTGAAGGAGACAGGATGTTAAGAGCTCATTAGAAGAGGAGAAAACTGCATAATTCGTTTTAAGCTAATTACTGGAAAGAGGGATCGAGCTCGTTTATAGGTATTAGTCTGATATTAATTAGAGCCGAGAGTGGGTGTTAAAGTCTTGAAAATTAATCATGAGTGAAAAGATTTATCGTGATTCTAAAATGCTGTGGTTTTCAAATGAATTACTTTTGATGAATGAGACAACTAAAAACAAATTACGTATAACGAAAATGAAATTAGTAATTAAAATTCAAAAAATGCCAAAAGGACTTCTCCTTTACCACCCTCCATCACGTCACTTACCTCTTTTGAATTGTAATATAGCATGAACTGCCACTTGTGGAAAAAAGAAGGATAGATTCAATATTGCAAATCAAGAAATGTGAGGGACAATTATAACAAAAATTGCGGATTATGCAAATAAAGAGTCGGTTTTGAATCAAAATCACTCTTAAAAGGGGCGTTAAACGCAAAAAAATATATGGGAATGAATACGAAATAAAAGTCAATTTTGACATCATTCACTGCTTAATAAATGTCATTAAACTCGCTAATCTAAATAACGTCCATGACTCGACTCGACCCGAGTCAAATTGCAGCACGATCCAGCACTACACCGCGGCGCAATTTTGCGCGCGAAAAAAGCACAACAGCTGCACCGCCATTACAGCAGGCTGCAGCAGACGGAGACGAGGCGACGGCGGACCACGTCTTCGCCATGGAGTGGAAGACGGTGACCTCGGCGTTGGAGTTGTCGTTGTCGCCGGTGTCGTCGTCTTTGGAGGCCGACCTGTCCTCCCTGGCCAAGAAGTTGGACAAGGCCGAGCAGTGGTTGCGCACTCTAGGTTCCGCCCGAAGGAGCGTCAAGCGCAAGGGCAGTAATGAAGAAGCCAAGATGAACGGCGTCAAACGCGCCAAACGAGTCGTCAATAACGATAACAGTGCAACAATTGTCGCAGAAGAGAAAAATTCGAGTAAAAGCAGTAAATTGCGTCAGTCGAGAAGTGTGCAGTTGCTCAATTTGGGTCGTAAGAAGTTCGTTAACACTGCCGTTGTCGGCGACGAGAACAAAGTGGATGAGAAGCAACAGGAGTGCAGTAGTAACAATGCTCTGTTGAACCAGATCGAAAATGATGCGAGTGCCTTGGTCAACGACGTTTTGGCTGCTCCTGAAGAAACGACGTTGACATTGCAATTGGTTGTTAAAAGATTGATGATATTGCAGCTTAAAGCTTTGAGCAGCGCCAGCGTTTCCGACCTGCAGCTGGTGTCCTTGGCCAGGTGCTGCGTCAACGCACTCATGAAGTTGGTGGAGAAGGAGGAGGACAGCAGCGTGGAGCAGATCATGATGAACAGCTTCATGGTGAAAGTGGAAATGGTTGACAAGAGATTAACCAGTCGCCAGAGCCAGAGAGCCAAAGTCATTGATTACAAGTTGCAAGTAAGCGTACTTCCAATCATCGTCATTTAGATTTCCTCATTTCTTGGTTAAGTAAACGTTCTTGGTTTGTCGCAGGTGCTGTTTCGAGTGGAGACTTACTGGCTGCTCTCCGACCCCCAGTGCCAGTCTCTCTTCGAGTCCTCCATAGTGGAATATCTGCGCCAGATGATGATTGTCGAGAGTACAAGTGCAATGACGGCCTTCCTGCAGGACACTCTGCTTCTCATTTGTCTCGAGCGACAGCCGGGTCTGGTGGCCTTCCTGTACGACGAACTGCACGTGGCCAGACCAAAGGCCCTCACGAACATCTTTTCGCCTTTCAAAACGTGGAAAAAGTCTACCATTTTTGCTTTTTGAAAAGTGTCCTATATTGCACAATTCCTTTTTTGATGCTTGACAGGATGACATCTCCGAAATCGTCCTTGGCTAGCGATAGAAGCGCGCTTGAACAAAGCGCCGACAACGTTGGCCAACTCATACTCCTCTCTGCCAAGAAGGAGCCCAAAGGAAAGATTGAGAAGCTCATGAAACGCATGCAAGGTTTCGATAACGCCTCTAGACGAGAAATCAATCTTGGAAATGCAGGCGGAAAACAAAAAGGCAAACGAAAGAGTGAGCAAATGAAAACTTCAGTTAATTTCTTGTATTTGGGATCGTTGTCAGTGTGCCGTATTTATTTGATTTTTTAATCGATGTCGCAGATAAACAAGAAAACGAAAAGACCGAGCCGATGCGTTTGCGTTCAGCCTCCAAAAGCAACGTTCAACGCACCAGACGCAATTCCTCCAAAGGTGCGTCAAGAGCGAAGCGGAATTTAACGTTCGATGCTGACTTTGAGACCGAAACCAACTTGAAAAAGCAAAATAAGGAACAAGAGACACCTGTCACACCAGCTAAGTCACCAAGACGAGTGATGCTTCAAAGTATGGAAAAAGAAATCTTGGATGCACTCGAAGAATTCTTGCATTTACTTTGACTTCAACTTTTGATCGATTTTTAAAGGTTGTCCGTTGGATGATGGTACCTCGACAACAAATGTTTTTGTGCCCGAGACACCAGCTTCAAAGCGCAGGGGCGTCAGCGACGATTCCGAGGCCTTTAGGTCGATACAGGAGACGCCGGACATTGACGCGATGAAAAAGGGGTCCGCTTCTAACACGTTAATATCACCTCTCTCGGCCACAATGGCGGCTAGGACGGCTTTTTATTCCAGCAGTAAGTTCAATTTTCAATTTATTCCAATTTCCCCTGATTTTTTCATTTAACGATGCTTTTACAAAAATAAACTTATCTGCAGGTTCGGGTGTCAGAAACGTTGATGTCTTCGGTGGGTTTGTTGATTCTCAGCTGCCTGGTGTTTCACGGGTAACGGAGCAAATTAAGGAGATCGACCCAGAGCGCATTCTCTTTCCTCACCTCTTCGAGGACGCTGAAGACTCGGAATCAAACTCGACCAAAGGAGCGACGATTGTCTCGCCTAGACGTTCACATACTTGTCAAACGCCCAAGAAATCCACTACTTCGTCTACTCGACAAACGCCCAAGAAATCCACTACTTCGTCTGCAGAAGATGAGGCTGCGTCTACATTCTTGAGCCCTAGTCGTCGTGTCACATTTGATCTTAACCCGCGACCGAGATCACGAGGTTCCCAATCATCGGCCTCTAAGAGCATTCTTAAAACACCCGGCAAAGAAGAAGACAATGTCATCAAGAAAACAAGATTGTCAGGAGTGAAAAAGAGTATCTCTTTCGACGACGACCACGAAAAGGAGGGCGTTGCGTCCCCCTTCTTTGACGAACCTATTGTTTTCCAAAAAACCCTCAGATATGATAACCATGAAAAGGAGGAATCGAACCGTGATATCGTATCTCCCAGCGATCCGCAATTGTTGCCAGAGGAGACCCACCAAGCAGTCGAGAGTCCGGATAAACCATCAGATCCGTTACAAAAAGTCTTGGAAGAAAAGGCGACCGATGGCAATCGAACAAAGCGAGACGAAGTAATTTGTATAAATACCCTAACGCCAAGAAGAACGAAGAGGTTGAACAAGAGCCACAGCGGCGAGTGTACGAGTGAAGCATCGCCTAGGAAGGACTCATCTACCTTGAAACCGTCTTCAGAAGATAGTGCTTCAGAAGATGAAACTAGGTCGGTTTCGAAGCCTAAAGATGGCGACGCTTCAGATTCTTCTGTTGAGAGCCAGGAAATGAAATCGATGGAACTAGACCAAGAGCAATCTGCTGACCGTTCTCCTGCCAATAGCAAGAAAAGTAGAAGGTCAAAAAATGTCAGCAGTATCTCTCAGAACTGTGGCAGCGTGCAGCTAATTGCTATTCTTCCTAAGAAGACAGGCTCCGAAGAAAATAATAAGAAAAAGAAGCCTTTGAGGTCACGCCTCTTTGAAGAAACGTCTTCATCAGGAGTAGAAACTGAATCAGAGGTGTTGCTCACATCCGAGAGAACACAAGATGAACCTCTCAGCGAACAATCAGGTGCTGAAGAGCCCGTTGCTACCTTAATGCCCAGACGGTCACGAAGACTCAGTGGCAACACAAAAGGTAGCGTCAGTAAACAATCCTTTGAAGATGGAATAATTGACAAGGAAAGTCTTCCTGAAGACTCCCCTCTGATCACTTTGAAGTCCAGAAAATCAAGAAAACTTAGTGGCAGTGTTAACGACAAAGACAGCAGACAATCGTTTGGAGAGGGTTTGTATGACAAGGAATGTAAAGCTGAAGATTCACCTCTTGTCGCATATAAACTCAGAAGGTCCAGAAGACTGAGTGGAAGTGTGAAAGACAATGAGAGCAGACAATCTTTTGAAGATGGGTTAAACGAAAAGGTGTCAAGTGTTGAAGACTCGCCCCTCACAGCCTTGAAGCCAAGAATGTCGAGAAAATTAAGTGACAGTGTCAAGGACAACGATAGCAGACAGTCATGGGCCAGTGAGGGACAATGTCCAGAATCGACGTCAAAAGCTGGTGACATAACTGATGAAAACGAAGCTGGTGTCGACAATCCCGACGCTGACAATGGCAGTGAGAAGAGTAAAGACGACGCTAATGAGTCTAATGACCAAACTTCTGAGAGCGAGAACCAACTTCGTTTATCACTTACGTCGTCGCAGAATTCCACTGAGACCAAAAGGAGACGAAAGCCAGGCAGTCGTAAACTTCAGGTCAACAATGACGAGGACACGGTGATCCAAAGTGCATCAAGCACAGAAAGTGTAAGGAAATTGAGTTCAAATGGACTAAAGAAAGGTACACCAATTGTTCCTTTGATGGACATAAGGAGTGTCATGACTTCCAGCAATGGTAAAAAAGGCACGCTACCTAGTGACAAATCCGATGATTCTTCCGATGAGAGGAAAACGAGCAGAAAAAAGAAATCTGAATCGTCGTCTGGGAATAAAGGAGAAGTAGAGAGTCTTCTAAAGGTTAAAGAAACTGCTTCGCCCTCTAAATCGCCAAAGAAAGAAAATATTGAAAGCAGGACCTCGCCAAAAAATTTGCCCAAAGAGGAATCTAATGAGAAGTCTTCGAAAGAGATAAGAAAAAGAGGCGCTTCCAAACCCTCCTCGGCGAATCCTTCTGAAGAAGACTCCCAAACCGTGCGAGCCAGGCCTCAGAGAACGAAGTCAGTCGTTAATCGATTCGGTATCGATACATTAACTTTAGAGGAGGCATTCATATCTCCAAGAAATACAAAGAAGACGAGAACAAACACGACACCGAGCAGATCAAAAAGTAGAAATGTTGATCAAGACCCAATTGACAAAGACCGATGCCAGAGGCGGTCGGATGAAGAAACGACAGATGTTTTAAATAACGAAGACGATAAGAAAAACCTAGACAGCGAAGATAAAGCGAAGAAGGACAATCAGGACGACACAAGTCAAGACGACGGAAATGTAAAGAGCGAGGACGATGATGACAACGGCGAGAGTGAAGATAATTGTGACAGCAAAAGTGAAGATGATGATAACAAAAGAGAAGATGACGATGACAAGAATGTGGAAAATGATGAAAACCGAAAAGGTGAGAAAGATAATAATGACAGTGATGAGAGCAAAGAGGAGAAGGAAGACACAGAGGACGAAGATAACAGCAAAGACGATGAAGAAAGGAATGAGAGTAATTCTAAATGCCCCGTAAATACACCATTGTCGTCTCCTCCAACTTCCCCCACTTGGGAAGTGTCGGGTCTGACGTCATCCCCTGGGGAAGGCGTCATCCTCAAGCTCAATAGACAGTCTTCCAAGAAAAAGTCTTCTACTCCCTCGTGTGTACCACCGTCGTCTGCTCATTCTACTTCATCCAAGGCTAAACGACAAGCGTTTAATCAAGGCGATTGTCTCTCTCAACGTGTGCTACGTCGCACGACCAATGAGATAGGCATATCCCCTAACCGACTGCAGAACTTAATGGCCATTGCCCAGTCCCCTACGACGAAGAAAATTGACTCGACAACGCGTCAGAGCTGCAATGGAAAAGGCGGCAAGGCAAAATACAACACTACATTGTCATCTAAATCTCTTTATAATCTTACCAAATCGCCTCTGCTCAACAACCTCTCTTCCAGTCAGCCCAAGGCCAAAGGCGGCAAGAGAGTCAACAAGAAACTTACTTATCAACAATAAACCTTTTGCTTTGTTTTGTTCAGTCACTTTCTCACTCGATCCCTCAAATAACAGGTTCAATAAGCAACACAATTGACCCAGTCAATCCCTCTCGTACGAGTGCATTTCCCAATCATTTCCTTGGTATATTGCTTTTGTTAGCCGTATCTTGTGTTCTGTGCGTTCAATAAGACCCCGAAAAACTCGTTATTGACACTTGATGTCTCTGGAATGAGTGTGTGTCCTGGAAAATATGTTTTGTGTTTACTTATGCCCCTTTAATCACGGCTGTAGTCGCATCCGACGAGCGCATTGGCCTTGAGAAAGTCGGTTGCTCGAGGCGGCTGCCTTTCCCCTCGAGGTACACGATTCAGGCCCTTCGCTGCGTGGCGCAGTAACTTTCCACAGCCCGAGCTGGCTCCCCTCGGCCAGCTACATAAATGCCACTCGATGCAATAACAAAAACAACACGTACCGTGTGAGAATAATGAATACTAATACCATTGTTGTTGGTGCTGCAGGATCTTTAGGGACTCTTGGACAACTTGCGGGGTCGGCTATTACTACGACATAGTGGAAGATGGAGAAAGAGGCTCCTCTACAAGGTTCTGATCAAAATAGTGGCCACTTCAGACACTACGCATCCACCGGTAAGTACATCTTATTGCTACAATTCTTAAAAAAGGCTTTCTTGACTTGTCTCATTTATTTTGAATGAGCCGATGGCAGCAGTGGTCCAATGCTGAAATATCATGCACAAAGCAAGCAGTAGGTACCTGTGTTTGTACTCTCTCATGTCTCTCTTGAATGTCGACTCTGCTTTCTAGTCAATTCTTTCTGCTTCTAAGTGCACTTTGGAGTTTAGACCCACTCTCTTTAGAGCCCATGGTTGTCGGGGAAACGCAAGTTCTGTGTACTGATAGGGATCGGTGCAATCAGCCATGGCTCGGATCGAGTAACCTACGAATGTGAGCTTGGCCACCGACCGACGGATATGGAGAATGACACGCGTGCCTCGGCCAGAACGTGATCTAAGAACCTTTCCTTATAAGTTGAGAGTCCTTATTGATCCATTTAGGCATCTACACTTTATTGAAGGTTCCACGAAAATGGCACCTAAAAATAGGAGCCATCACTTAGGGAAAAAGGGCTTCTTTTCTGACAAATTAAAATTAGTGAAAAGAATGTAATGAGTCTAATGACAAACATTGAGAGCTCTTAAAAAGCTCGTTTTCTTAACTCTGCACTTAGTTAGACTTGGCTGTCACTTCAATCAACACTTGTACAACACTTCAATACTCTCTCATAGGCATATAGAATGACACCTGTGTCTCAACTGTGGCTCTTAGCGAAAATCTCGTGTTTCTAGAACAAACATTAAGGGTATTGCAGCACTTAGACGATATTGATGTTGGACCTGTGCTTGATCAGCTTCCAGGATGCTGCGGCGACGACTTCCGCCCACGGGCCACTTGATGACGTCGAGGAAGCTCTGGCTGCGAACGACGCCCAG
>JAOXNJ010211981.1:0-17287 GCA_028566655.1 Metis holothuriae | reverse complement strand
CGTCTTCACGTACTCCGTGGGGTACGTGATGCAGATCTCGATGCCGCCCGTGATGCCGCCCGCCACGATCCCCTTCAGCGCCTTGCTGCTGCCGCCCGACGCCGACGCCGACCAGAAGCTGCGCCCCTCGCTCATAGTGCAACTACAATGTGGTAGCTCCTCAAGTCGACGGCCACTCGATGCGTCTTCAAAGTGTGAACCTATAAAGACAAACATAATAAAAAATGCAAAAGGGAATTTCTCGCAATAACACTAGGTACTTTATTTATAAAAGAATTGTGCAAAATTTAGCAAAAATTACGGCAAAAAAGGAAGAAGGAATCAAAGCCTCAAAGCTACAACAAGTAAGACTCGCGGAGCAACTGATAGTATTAGCTGGTCATGTGTGCCATAAAACCTGTATGTTGTGTGTTTTTTCCAAGTGTACACACAAGCTTATACAGTGAGTGTTAGTGACAGTACACAAGTGTGCTTGGAATGTACTTGAGCCTTGAGGCCCTTTTCAGGCATGTGGAGTCTCTAGGTATAAATGAACTGGTATAGCAATTTGTACCATTAATTATGTGTTCTTTATAGTAAAAGTACTAATAAAGTTGCCTCTCTTAAGCTCAACTTAGGCAATATTGATATTAATGCGTATTTGGTTCTAATGAAATTAATTATCTGGCCATTACTTTGGGAACATAGCAATTTATAAAGTGCTTGGTTGTCGCATGGCTGAGGATTGGCATGACTTGTTGTGTGCGGATGTCGGTAAATGTCCATGAACGTTTTCAATTTCTCTCATTTTCTCACATTAATTTGTGAAAGCCACAAAAGTTGGAAAATAAGATAGGATGGGGAACTAAACATTAATTCAACCTCTATTCCAAATTCCATAAAGTTTATACAGTGTTTATACAATTCCAGTGAAAAAAAGATAAATTTTTAAGCAAAAGCTCTTGAAATTGTGCCAAATGAGGAGTCCTCATAGTTAAAACACATACATACATTTTGGTTACCTTTAAGGTTATACGTACATTGGTGGAAGCAAATAACCCAACTGATCCTCTTTCTTTAGAAAGAGCCCTGTCGATTTCTTTAATTTGCTGTTGTTTTTAGGCTGAATATGTTGCTCATGACAAGGACTCAACAGCTGACCAAAAGCACATGACTCCATGGAGGCTTTCTCTCCAGAATCCCCTCAGCTTTCTCCTCTTCTCATGACCAAGCTACCGACAAAGGCCCAACCACGTGACAAAAGCCGTCATGACTTGTATTGATGTGGCTACATGCAAGTCGTTTTTGAGACAAAAAAGTATTTCTTTTTGACAAGTCATGGTTCCTTTTAATTCAAAATGTTGAGAAAGTTCCTCTTTGGAAGGCAAAATGAGACGTTGGTCTGAACTGTATTTTTTAAGCTAGATAACTTTTAGAAGACATTTGGTTTTGAAATACAGCTTATTGCCGTTCGATTGATTCAAAGGATGGGTTCAATGTGCTTACTTGTTGCATTTCAAGTCCGATTTATTGCTCACTCTGCATTTTAAGGCTAGGTATTTCCCGCGGAAAATAAGAATGATTTTAGCTGCCGCGGCTCCTACCTGTCTTACGGATGAAAGGGGTTAAACTGCCATTAAGAATTTCTGCAAGACCATTGAGTTGGCCACCTGCTCCTTCAAGGCTCGTCGTGGAACAGCTCGACGTTCCTGACGCAAGAATTGACGACATCTCTTATCTCACTGGACTTGGGCTCTTTTCCCAGTCTCTTGAGACAATCCTTGACGATCCCGTGCAGTCTCACCTCACTCTGATTGATGCACCTACTTCGAACTAGGTCCAACACCTTAACCTCAACTGGGTTGCTAATCAAAGCCTTTGACACGTTTCTCTTCACTATGGCCTCAAGGTCTTGAGTAGGAGAGTTTAGCTCTTTCACACACTCTTTTCGAACGGAACGGATTTGCTCCGGGTTGAGGCGATAGGACTTCAAGCTCTCGTTGATTTGTCGCAAGACATGCTTACCGAAGTCGCTCGAAGGACTTGAGGCCAGAAGGCTTGGTGTTGTAGTCTTCGACTTGGGAAGGAATACTTGGCGCGATAGCGCTTGAAGTTGTGTCATAGGCGATGACGATGACGAAGACGGTTGCGTTTCGTCTCTCATATCGACAGCTGCTGAGACTACCTCAATTCCATTCATCAACTTCGGAGTCCGTTCTCGGCGACAATGGCGAAACGCAAGAGCATCCTCAGCATCTCTCGAAAGTTGAGGCGTCATGGAATAGAATGACGAGGTCGTGAGGGCGTTACGTCTGTAGACGATTTCAGGTGACTTCAGAATGTCGGATGGCGTTCTCTGCAAAGTCTCCTCCTGCGAACGTAACAAATCTGTGACGAATGTTGGTGGGGGAGAGGAGAACGATGAAGAGGGAGTTGCGGTGCCTTTTCTTGGGGAGCAAGCAGTGGAAACACTGGAGTAAGTGTCCTCCAAGAGGTCCGTGTCACCATGGAAGTCTAGACTATCCTGATTGCCAAAGAGACTGAAACTGGAAGAGGGATCGGCATTAAAAGCCGTGTCGTGCCTGTTGCTTCCTCGAGAAGTCTTCTTGGAATCCTTCTTGGGTTTCTTCTTCTTCACAGTTTTTTTTCTCTTTGTCGAGGTCGATTTCTTCTTTGATGCTGACTTCTTTTTGGCAGTGGAAGAGCTCTTCTTTCGTTTTGAGGTAGTCTTCTTTTTGGACGATGACGTCTTCTTTCTCCCTCCTTTCCGCCCTGTGCTTTTCTTCTTCGTTCTTTTCTTGGTCGTGCTGCGTGAAGTAGAAGCGGTTGGAGCATTATTGAGTGTAGACGTAGACGTCCCCGGCCTCGGGTTGCCATAGATATCATCATCTTCGTCGTTATCAAGTCTGAACCTGTCAAGAAGCGACCGATTGTGCGAACTGTCGCTTTCGTCAGTCTCCAACACGAAGTTCGCATCGTTGTGAGTCTCATCGAGACCTGTCTCGTTAGTCTCATCTGTGTCTCCATCTCTGCTGCTTTCATCATTATCCTCACTTGTTTCATCACTTCCTTCTTCAGCTTCATGTTGTATCAAGTCTTCGTCATTACCAATGGCAACGTTGCCAGCATTTGTAGCTTGAGAAGCTGGTGTGCGTAGCAAGAATGAATGAGGCTGCCAGCCCGACTCGTTGCCAGTCTCAGTGTTTCTATTGCCGTGCTCGTCATCGATGAGAAATGAGTGGTCCTCCCAAAGGCTCTCATCCAGGTCTTGGTCCTCTTCCTCATCGTCAACAATGAAGTCACTGAGATTGAAATCTTCATCACCATTTGTCTGCCTTTGATGAGGTCTGCGGCGCCGACGTTGTTCGACCTCGCGCCTCTGAGAGGGGTTGAGATTCGTCACAGGTCTTCTGGAGCCAGTCGCACTTGCTGTGGAGATGGTGCCAGATCTACTCCTGGAAGTCGGTCTGGTGGTCGAAGTCCTAGCTGTGGAAGCTGCTCCGCGCCGGTTCAAGGCACTTGAAGAGCTGGCAGATCGACTGCAGACGGGACAGAACCACTCGCCCTCCGGCAAAGTGTCTAGAGCAGGCACAAGGCACTCCATGTGGTGCAATCGGCCGCAACGATCGCAGATAAGCAGTCGATCCTCTCGGTCCCCAGCACCGCAGGTCTCGCACACCTGCGCCACAATAACAAATGACATAGCACCTGAAATGATCCTTCGGCA
This sequence comes from Metis holothuriae, assembly GCA_028566655.1. Taxonomy (NCBI): domain Eukaryota; kingdom Metazoa; phylum Arthropoda; class Copepoda; order Harpacticoida; family Metidae; genus Metis; species Metis holothuriae. The sequence continues at coordinate 13,581 of JAOXNJ010211981.1, read as the reverse complement.
AAATATCTCTAAAAAAAAAGACCTCGCCGTCCTCGAAGATTGCTGGGTCCACCTCCTCCACCTCCAGCTCCCTGTTCCTGATGGGCTTGACCTTGTGGCGCCGCTCTGACCCATCGGCGTCGCGGATGACGATGAGCGACATGCGGCTGCGGTCGATGGGGCACGTGTCCACGTGGCGCGACCACTCCACGATGCAGCTGGCGCAAAACACGTGGCTGCACCCGTCCGGCGTGCCCCTGCTGGCACTGCTCACCTCGCAGAGGCAGATGGGGCAGTTGGACGCGTCCTGGGCCGCCGGCACGTCCTTGAGCGACTCCTTGGACGAGGAGGAGAGCATGCGGCGCCGTTTGGGTTTCCTCGTGGACACGGGGTCGCAGTCCTCGTCTTCGGACGACGACGGCGCCAGTCCGCACACCTGACGACGCGTGCGACCCGCCATCCTCGACTTGCTGCTGATGCGCCCGCACGGCGGAGTCAAGGGAGAACTGCCTGAGAACGGGAGAAGTGAGAGCGAGAGGGACGCGCGACTTGGCGGAGGGCGTACAAATTGACACCGTCAAATTGACACCGTGACAAATTGACACCGCCGAGTCAGCTGTCGGCGGCTACCTGGACCGACGGTGTCAGTTTGACGGTGTCAATTTGTCGCCCCCGGACTTGGCGAGACTGCGGGAAAAGATAAACAAAAGAGGGCGAAGCGAGGCTAGGGTTGATGAGGGCTCGTCACCACAATAAGCCAAATTGTCAACTCCGACTCCGGACGTATACGGTATGTCGTGTGCGAATTTGCTCCTCCCCCAGGCTTGTGTAAATTAGATACTTTTCTTTAATTTTCAGTTGAAGGGTTTCAAATGTATTGTGCAGTTTGGTGTCTCAATATGGAAGTGTGCAGACAACTGTAATTACTCCTATGCACACCATAAATCAAAATTCGTAAGCACGCCAAAACTATGTACATATGTATCCAGTATGCCCTATTCTACTACTGCTAACTCCGACTCTTTTGTGAGTTATCCAACAGTCCATGTCAGTGGCATTAACGTGGCAAAACATATACGGAGTTGAAGTTGACAAAGTTGGCAAAAATGCGGGTCGACATCAACCCCAGCCTCAATTAGGCGCCTGGGGCCTAAAAGACAACAAAAATCGCGCCTCCTTCGCCAGCGCCTTGCGGAGAACAGTGCAGTTCATGATTCACTAAGGGCATTTGTGGGAGGGTCCGTCGTCACATCAATCGAGGTTCGAACCGATAAGCATTAATGTAGTTGATAGCGATTTCATGAGTGACTTTGTGTTAAATTAATCACCTACGTTGTGCAGTTGAAAGCGAATGAATAAGGCCGCCACTATCTCTAAACCCCTCATAAGCTTTGCAAGTGCTTACCTCTTACGTCATCGATGTGGTCGGTGACTAACGTTTGAGCGAGTGTTTATGTTCGCAGATCGGTTTGAGCGATGGCGTCGGGCGCGTTGTACTGCGTGCCGGACACGCAGGGCGAGGACGGGCAGAGCGGCGCGCCCCTCTTGTCGCCGCCCAAGTCGAGCTCGTCGACGGAGCTGAGCGACGCCGACGCGACCAAGGCGGCGCAGTTCGGCGCCTTCAATCGTCTGCGCCACTTGGTGCTCAACGAGAACGTCGACGTCAATGCCAGGGACGGCGACAACGTCTCGCTCCTGCACTGGGCCGCCATCAACAACCGCGTGCAAATCGTCCACTTCCTGCTGCAGCAGGGGGCCGAGGTGGACGCCGTGGGCGGCGAGTTGATGGCCAGTCCGCTCCACTGGTGCGTGCGACAGGGACACTTGAGCGTCGTCACGCTCCTGATGAGACACGGCGCCGACGCCAGACTCAGAGACGGCGAGGGGTGCGAGGCCATCCATCTGGCCGCGCAGTTCGGGTTCACCGCCATCGTGGCTTATCTCGTGGCCAAGGGGGTCGACGTGGACGCCAGAGATGCCAATGACATGACGCCGCTCATGTGGTCAGCAATAAAGGATAATCTTCTTTACTTGACACTCGATAGAATAAGTGATTCTTCATCGATTGATTGCTTCTCAACAGGGGTGCGTGGAAGTGCTCTGGTCCAGAGGTCCCTCGCGTACTGATGACGTTGGGAGCTGATCCGAGTTTGCAGGACGGTGTGCACGGCAACACTCCTCTTCACTTCGCTGCTCTCAGCCGCAATGCGCCTGTGATCGGCACGATCCTCAAGAAGAATGATGAGAAGGCGCTCTTGCAAGTAATCAACAAGGAGCACTTGACACCCTTCGAGGTGCTCGTGGCCGCTCAGAGCAATAAGGGGGACGGTTGTAATGACAGCAACAAAAGGTGTGGATCCGGCAATGCTTGTGGTGCTTCTAACAAATCAGGAAGATTGATTGTGCCTCGATTCCTTCTGGAGAGACTTCGACCGCCGTCCCAGACACCTTCAAATCAAGGCCTTCTGAGATCTTCGATTGGTCGAGTAAGATCCAATCCCAATTTCAGACTTGTCGGCATGTGTTCCTTGCCCCTAATTGGTCTGTGGTCACTGGGAATGATTTTGGATGCTGACAGAGACTACTTGGTCAAGTTTGGCATGCTCTTCGGGCTCTATTTTGCCTTCAATGCCGCTACTCGTCTCTTCTTTGATGAGAGATTGATGACCATCATGCCCTTGGCAATGCTTTTCACCATGTCTTTTCTGGTCTACCAACTGTGGTTCGTGCACATCCACGCATTTATCGGACCTCTTTGGACCCTCGTCTTTTTTGCACTTACCATGGTGATGTGGTACAACTTGTTCCATGCTTGGCTCGATGACCCCGGCATTGTGAGAGAGAGCGAGGACCAACGCAAGGAAACCATCATCAATCTGGCTGAGAAGGGTGGCTTTGATCCATCCGTCTTCTGCACCACTTGTTTGGTCAGAAGACCGCTGAGGTCGAAGCACTGCGCCATGTGTGACAAGTGTGTTGCCAAGTTCGATCACCGTAAGTAACTACATAACTCTTAATAAGAAGTCTCACCATTGAAAAATGACTACGTTTTGAGAATTTGTAAGAATTTTAATTTGTTTTCAGACTGTCCTTGGGTGGGTAATTGCGTCGGCTCGAAGAACCATCGTTATTTTATGGGTTTCCTGGTCTCATTATCGCTGCTGGTTCCACTCGTGCTTTATGGCTGTTTTGTTTTGTGGCGAAACACATGTGCAGCCCACTACACAACATTGTCCATCGAGTCGACTGCGCAAGTTTTCGGCTTGATCAAAGACTTCTTCAACTGTCGGCCATGGACAGCTGTATTGGTGGCCATGGTCTGCTCCTACTCCATCTGGATTTTTCTGCTGATGTGCTGTCAGTCATATCAGATTGTCGTCTTGGCCATGACCACCAACGAACGAATCAATTGTGGCCGATATACGCATTTCCAAAACAATGACAGGAACAAGAGCATAAGTTCTCCTTTTGATCGAGGGATACTGCGAAACTTCGTCGACTTCACTGGTTGGCCTTGCATAATTCGGCCCTCGAAGATTGATTGGACGACTGTCTACACGCTAGACGAATACAAAGGAGTCAGACCCGATATCATTATTGCCTGAGTCTGCCAACATTTATCGGTGGTCGGCCTTGCTGGCATAAGGAAAGATCTCGTCAAAGGGAGAGGAGTTTTGTGATTACTGGATTGACTGAGAGTGACTGACAAAACAAAACATGCTTTGCCTACCCTTTTTGAGTCGTGATAATCGACGTGTGATTGATTACATGTGGTCGCACCCAGCACTTGCTGTTTCCTCATCTTTTGCAACCATCCATTTCTCTCCGTTCCCGTTGCTAAACAGTGACAAGTGATTGTACTCTTCTTTTCGTTGGATCCGGGGTTAAACAATTCGGCAGTTTTGTGGGGGTTAAAGAGGTGAGTGGTCGCTTGTAACGGAGCCATAATGCAAACTCAAGCATATCTTGCTGATTCATAAATAGCGTGCTTGTTCCCAGAGTAAACAAGAACTGAACGAAACCAAAGTGAAAATGAAAATACTACATTCATAACGATAATCCTTAAATAATATATTTATATATATTATTAATCATGTCACTCGTAATAACTACATTGCTACTACTGTAGAAGGAATCTCTTTTATAATTATTATACACTCATCTCATGTTTGCAAAATTTCGTGCCTTACCACTGGGGATTTGGTGGACCAATATGCTTAAGGTTAGCTAAAAGGCTCCCTTTATCATGCAACCTTCTGTAGGGTTTAATCTGACGATGCCTAAAGGTTTATTTCTAATATTCAGGAATGAAAATTCGTGTACGTATATCTACTTTTCTTTGGAAGTTGTTCTTCGAGACGAGCGACATGTTATCCGAAATTTGCACTAATCTTTGCTTCTAAATACAGGGTCGATTAGATAAACTGTCGCATTTTTTTATGACGAAATCACTTGAATGGTAAGCGCGCTGAAATTAAGACAAGGTTATATGATTGCCCTTATTGGTACACAAGTGCTGCAATTCGTGTCAAGACGTGCATGACCTTTGAGGGCCCAAATTGAGGAAGAGCAATTATTCCATGCTCATTTATACGTGAGCAACAATTGGGAGTCACGTATGTATTGTGTCATCATTACTGGGGGTGGTGATGGAAATGTCATGGCATAACACAAGTCGGGGGGAACATTACAATACGTAATTCTCTCTTTATTGCCAACCAACAATGAACACTTATATTCTATTGTACTATTGTAGTTGCTTTAATATTAGTGTAATAAAAGCATAAGTAAAATTGTTCAAGGTTAAAGCTCTTCCTTATATGGCAGCTAGTATACGTACCATTTGTCCTTCGGCCCACCTCAATTCTCACATTTGAAATGTCTCACATAAAGAAGTTATTAATGATACCTCTATTTCCCATTGTGCTTGTTTATTGTGGCATAATGACGGTTTCCTCGTCTTCCCTGTCTGTCAGTTGGCTCGTTTAGCCGCAATTCTCGTCAGTGTGGCACTTAATGAGGAGATGGATGCAATAATATCACTTTGGCAAGGAAGCAAAATTGCAAGGCCTCAATCGATCTCAAGGCCAAACCATGTGCAAAAACAAACATTCAATAGCTAGGTAGGTATATAAAGGCACTAGCAAGACATGCAACTTACAGTGCACAAAATGCAAATGAAATTGTACCTTTTTAATAAAGTCACATGATGTGACTCACATTATTTCGTACACTACATACAAATGGTACGTATAATGTAAAGTTAGTGCATTGTTTCCGTGTTGTTCAATGTTGAGTTTGTTTGCTCAAGGCCAGAGTCATAATTGGGGCTTGCTGCGAACAATCGTGCTCCAAAAGGAAATAAGTGCATACGAGGCCTGGCAATTCTCAAGGTTCCCTCGCCAGATCAGTTGGTAAGGAAGCCCTTTTCAATGCCACAAAATATGTACTCCAAAATTGTAGAGCAGGCTTCAATCATTTGGCCAAATCGCTAATACCAAGTTTTGTCTAAAGGCCATAAAATACGATTTGAAAGGGAACTAGTATCCTCATTTATTGATGTTACACAAGTCCTTTTTTGGCACTTTTGAATCAGTGCTTGCCAAGGTTGCGATGAAGTTGCACTACTTTTTCACAATCATTTGACATTTATTGCGTTTTGCTTTTGAACTGCGAACTGCAATCTCAACTGTTTCTCAAATGAATTGCTTGTTATGACGTGATTTGGACTTCTCGTCCAAACATCTTAATTCTGAGCAGTTAATAAGCACTAAAATTACCTATAATGGATACCAAGGCCAAGATCGGTACGAGGGAAGAGTGAGTTGGCATTAACAATACGATTTCAGGTGTAAACAAGACCTTGAAAGAAACAGATTTGAGATGACAGCGAAAACTTCAGTTGAAAGATGACCTCGTCTTAACAACGTGCACTTAGAGTCAAATCTCATTATGTGGAGTGTTTGTGTAGTGCCTTGTCACTGCAATGACTTTGTTCCCGGCAAAAATGTCTTGCCTGAAGGCCAAACTTCGCTCTCAAGGCCGGAACCTTTGCTATAAAAGGCGATTCGACTTTGCTCTGCCTTGCAGTTCGTCCTCCATCGCCGACCGATCCGGTCTTACTTGACTCTCACACCATCTCGTTGCTTTTCATTCCCAGAATTCGATAATAACTGAGACATGCTCGCTTTTCAGCTTGCCTCCAATCTGGTGAAATTAATACCTATTCACTTAATGCCCAATCACCAATAAAATTTAACACTGCATTTAGATAACTCCATTGCAAAGTGGTTTGTGCTACAGCAACATTAATTTTTGGGGGATCTTTGATTACTACTGAATTGTTCAATTTATATTCCTTTAGCGTATAAATTGTTAACAGTTTCTTTGTTACGACTTGTTGCGTCAGTGGAGAAGTGACTGACGCAAGGACTGCGATGAATTAGTGTACAATGGACTAAACCAACTTCTTTGCTGTTCTCAGGTTACTGCCACGATTTTGGCACTTTTCATTATCGAGGGACCTCTAACTGTTATTTTTTCTTTCAAACAATAAAAGTCCCTAGTAGATCCTGGTAAGAATTGTGCGTGACCATCTGACGCTGCGATAGCGAAATCACGACCACTATCTCACCTGACTTTCATCATCTTGGACCACTTCAGCGAAAGTGTCTAAATTACTTTACCTGAACATGCTCCCTACGTCACAAGTTACATTAGGTACCTTGCAAAGAGCCTTAATTGCATGCCACGGGAAAAATGGACCACAGTCGACTTTCTTAGCTCTCAGTGATAACAAGCTAGAGATTTAACTAGAGTTGAAAATTTGCTAAAGATGTTCAAATTGGTGACATCCTCCTTCTTGTTACAGCTGCTGGCCTCATTGGCACTGGCCTCTACACCCTACCACCCTCCTGCACCTGGCTACCACAAGCCAGGCTACTGTGACCCAAAGGAGCCCCCCAAGTGTGCCGTGGCATCTGGCAAGCCCTACTGCCTGGAGGACCCAGATTACCCCGATTATGAGGTGGCCAACAAGATCAGTCAGGATCCCATCTTCCTGAAGAAGTACAGCGATGTGCCTGAGCAGAGTGCTGATGACCTGGTTGAGCACATCAGTGCCTATCAAGAGCATGCCTTTGACTACAGCTACTACACGGGTGCCTCAAAGGGCCACTCTCCCTATGACCTGAGTCATTGGGCAGGTCCTGAGGGCTATCTCTGTCCATCCTATGTTGATTATGCCCAGATCAAGCGTGCCCTCAATGTGGAGGGCTACTGGCGCATTGTGCTCCAGCATGTGCCACATGACTACAGTTATGGCAAGTACAACTACACCCAGACCACCAGACTAGAGACCTGCTTGGCCCCTGACAATGCCTGCAGACTTCTGGCACCTTGTTACAACTCCAAGTGCACTCAAAAGTACATCTATCACCGCATGCTCAGTCTTGATCCCTGCGACCCCTACAGAGGCTTCTTCATCGACACCTACAAGCTCCCCTCTGCCTGCTCCTGTCACATTCCCCAGTACTAGATCAACAACGAGATCAGCGCCGACCCTGTGTGGGACCCCAAGCACCTTGTGCTCATCTGGAACTGCCCCAACACCTCTTAAGATGCGCACAAGGTCGCCAGACACAATTGAGTCGGTGCTGACTCACAATATGTATTGAATAATGAAACTGATATTATTTACGACGAGAAAACAGTGTTGCCTGTGATATTGTTTTTGCCGTTTTTCAAACCTGATTTGTGGTGCAATCGAGTTGTTGCTGTGAGAGTCAAGTCGGTCGGACCAACTATCCCCACTCATTTATGTCATCTTATGAGGGAGGGTTATTGGTCAGGGCCAAACAAAATAAAGAGACCAACGCGAGGACGAAAAACTATGCTGATTCATCATCACTTCACATGGAAAGCTAAATCGTCTTCGATTAGCAGGGTCAGCTTAATTTATTCACTCCAAATACATAGCTGCCTTTGCTACATAAACAAGGGGAAAGTACAGGGGCAAGTGAGCACTGAGCACTAGAATGCTTACTTGTCCATCAAATAGGTAATGCGTTGATGTCAATATTCCGCTTGAGCTGAATTTCATCTACCCATCAAAAGTGCCGCTCATTATTTCAAGAAATGGCACGAATTAAAATAAAATAGAAATCACACGCAGCTGAAACGTCAACTCAATAGAATGCTCAAAACTCAATGCTCAAGTCTTGAGATGTCTTTAAGTGGCGTTTCCTTCTGACAATGCCTAAATTCCACAAATTACATAAGTTTCTCATTGAACAATTACCTAAGAAAATTTCCAGAAAACAAAAGCCTTATCTGCTAATGCTACATAATACAGTCGAATCTCACTTTAACGTATCTCAATTCAACGTATTTACGTGTCCTCTACTAGTACTTTAACGTATTTTTCTTGGTGACGGATTTTTATGTTGTAGTTATGTAGTTATGTAGTTGCAGGAAGCAAAGTTGTTATTTAGGTAGTAGTTTTCTCTCTTATTTAATATGTTTTGCTTCTGACGAAAAAAATACGTTAAAGTGAGATTCGACTGTATTATGTAGGTATAGTGACAATTTAAAATTAACTATAAAAATTCCCTTGTTTTTATATTCTTATCAAGGTGGAAAGTACTGGAGGTTCGTTAACGCAATAGAGGACATGTTCTGGGCACAAATTTCAAATTTGTCCTTGGCTCAATATTGAAAAAAATATGCATTTTTTACAAACCTTAAAATTGCCCATAATTTTTCGTTGAGTAACAACGTTTTGATAAGGAATTTGAATTCTTGGTTAGCACATTCAGCATTTAGCACACGTACTTCGATTTTGGAAAGATTGGAAGCTCAAAATTTAGCTGACAAACAAAAATTTTACTGTTAATAAAGCCCTCCCAAAAGTTTTCAATTTCGTCCAATTTTTCACAATTCTTCAAGCTTTGCACCACAAAACCACTTCGAAATGTATTAGAAATGAAGAGCAAATGACATTTAAACACAATAAAAAAGAACTTTGGTAAATAGAACGAAAATTGTCCAATTTGAATGTTTTGAGTTGAGACTTAATGAATAAATGTAATCTCGAATTTTGAAGAAAAATTGGATTTGGGAATCGAATACTCTTTTAACAAGTTTCCAAAATCCAGCTCCTACCATAGTACTACATAAACGCAGATAAATATTGCAAAATGGAATGCAGTCTAGACTTCTTGGTGTGTAAGTCATTTTTGTATCTAGATGTGTCTTGTTCGTGGTTGCAAGTCGACTTGATCGTTGTGTAATTGCTCAAACAACATTTTTTTGAAGCAGCTCAGAGTTAAAACGCACATCTCTGATAAATGGACTTAAATATTGAACCTTCTCAATTGAATAACCACTTCTTGTTTGTTTCTGAATTTAGCTCTCTCCACAATATTAGTGCCCTTTCAAGTCTCAGTCCGACCCTGACTCTTGCGCAGAACTGAAAAAAGTGATTGTTCATTGGTCGCCTCTTCAAGTGAGCAACAACGATGGACAGCAAGAGTGAGCAGGAGAATCTTACTTATTTGAACTTCACCAAAAAGGAAAATATCAAAAACTTTAAAAGCTGTGCAATCATTCTTTAGGGGACGTTAAATTGAAATCCAATGAATCAATTGTTTCACTTCTTAACCAGCCCATTGTAGGTAAACTACGAGTATTACTACTTGACCTGTACATGTCCCCTTAGAAAAGCTCTAAATGAAGCATGATTTTCTGTAGAGCTTATTTAGACTGATTTGAGTCAATCCCTCTTCTAGAAAGCCAAATTGTGACACCTACAGTATGCATGTCACAGATGTTGAGGTGCTTTAGAACAGCTGAAAGAGTAACATTACACTGAACATTGTTTACCGTGGCTATTGATCTGAGTTAGGACCCCTAGTAAGTTTGAAGAACAATCATGCTACCTGAAGTAGATCTTCTTCAAATCGAGGCCTCGACAGAAAAAGCTAGCTACAAAACAATTTTTCGTAAGTACTCTTAACTTGTATGTAGTAAGTGTAAAATCATCATAATCTGGACCATTTTTTGTTTGACCGTTTGCGTCTTTTCAATGCTCTAAATGCGCGTTTCAGCAGAGTTTCGTGGCCCAAGTGCATCTGATCTTCTGAGTCGAGAGGCTCTGCAGGCCAAATTTGGATGGGAGGAATATATCGTGTTTGCTCTGACTCTGATGGTCTCAGCTGGCATTGGAGTCTTCTTCTGGTGGAAGGGGCAGAACAACAAGAGCGACTTGCTTCTGGGAGGGAAACAAATGGGAATTGTGCCCATGGCAATGTCACTGGTGGCCAGGTAACATTCCATATGAAAAGTTCATTCTAAATCTAATTTACAATGTCCTCTAGTTTTCTCTCTGCAATAACTCTCTTGGGATACCCCGCGGAAATCTATCTGGCCGGTCTGACTATGTGGGTTGCAGTCTTCCCCAATGCATTCATTTCAGTCATTGTGGCCGTCATCTATCTGCCAGTGTACACCACTCTGCAAGTCAGCACCAGTTATGAAGTGAGCATTTCCAAAGGAAATTGGATGAAAAACAATGATTTCATTTGTCTTTTCTGATTCATTGTTAATGTAAGTTTTTGTTGATTTCAGTACTTGGAGTGGCGTTTCAACAGAGTGATGCGAGGCATTGCTGCCATTCTCTTCACCATTCAAACTGTTAGTTCAAGTCTCCTAAGACATAGCTTATAGTCCCCTCAGTACTATTGAATTTTTAACATAAAAAACTCATTCTTTTCCAGTCACTGTATATGGGGATTGTGGTGTATGTGCCAGCCCTGGCCATTGAACAACGTACAAATCTATAAAACTACTTATATGAGTTCACCAAAGCTATCAGAAATTTGCCATAAACTTGATTAAACTCACCCTTGTCTTTTGTTTAGTGACGGGAATGAACACTGATTTGGTTTGTGCAGTCACATTTGTCATTTGCATCTTCTACACCAGCATGGTGAGTGGCCATTTCTGATGAAATTCGGACAGATGACTGATGGGCTCATTGTTTTGTTAGGGTGGCTTGAAGGCTGTCATTTGGACAGACACCTTCCAGGTGGTGGTCATGTTTGCCTCCCTCTTCATCTTCTACTTCAGAGCCGTCATTGATTCAGGGGGAGTGGCCAAGATATGGGAGGTTAACGTGGAGAACGACAGACTTGATATTGAGTGAGTGGAAATTCGAAAAGGAACTCCAAAAATGATTTAAAACTAAGCATTTTGCATTTCTGAAGAACAACAGTGGATCCCTTTGTGAGGTACACAGTGCTCGCTGTGTCTCTGGGCACCATCTTCAATTGGCTGCCAACCTTTGCCACCAGTCAAACTCAGGTGCAGCGCTATCTCAGTGTCCCAGGCCACAAAGAAGCTGTCAAGTAAGTCAGATCTCTTATATGAACTAATGTTTGAAGTTTTTCATTATTGCATCTATACTTCTAAATGTTATCAGAGCTCTCTTGGTGAATGGTGTGTCCAATGGAGTTCTGGCTAGTCTTTGTGCCTTCTCTGGTTTAGTGGCCTTTGCCTACTATCACCAAGCCGGCTGTGACCCTATTGCCTCCAAAGTAACACTTCATTTGGCTCAACCAAAGAGAAGTTTCTGATGAATATGTTTTGTTTTAGCAAGCAAGTTCTCAGGATCAGCTTATGCCTATGTTCATGATGCAGTTGATGGGAGACATCCCTTTCTTCCCTGGCCTCTTTGTGTCCGGTGTCTTTAGTGGTGCGCTCTCAACAATCTCAAGTGGCCTCAACTCATTGGCTGCTGTCTTCTGGCAAGACTTTGTAGTGGCCATCTTCAATGTTCAGTGAGTATAAAAGCATCCGTCACATCTCCTACCTACAAGATTTTTTTTATCTCAAATTCAATTTGTGTGTTTATCAAAGCATTTCCGAGGCCAAATCAACCAAACTCACCAAAGTCATTGCAGTATGTTTTGGAATCGTTTGTTACTCTGTCATTTTCCTAGTGAGAGTGGTTCCTGGATCCACTGAGGTAAGGCCCCGTTTGCTCTCATTGTCCAATAGAGAACAAACAATGCTTGCTAAATAAAATATTTTTACTTTAGGCCAGTCTGCTGATTTTTGGAGTCGTCAGCTCCCCAATTCTGGGGGCCTTCACTCTAGGAATGTTCTTCCCATGGGCCAATTCCATGGTAAATGTTGAATGAAATCGTGCAAATATTCCATAAAATCAAAGAATAAATTTATTTCAGGGCTCAATTGTTGGCACCCTCATGGGTTTGGCTGTGAGCTCTTGGTTAAGTGTGGCTCAACAACTGTCTCGGGCCAATGGAAACTACGTTGTTCCCCTTCTCAACACAACCATTGAGAGTTGTCCTGAAGAGTGGCTTGACAACTTGCCAGAAGAAGCCACTCGATCGTCAGACCTCTCGTGCCAAATCAAATCCTTAACAACACCTTCATTCATAACATGTTCTCGTAGTTTCAATTACAACTGAATTAGGTGGTTCCCTCACTTGCGCATTTATGAGCTCTCTTATATGTGGTTCGGAGGCATCTCCCTTTTCACTACCATCACTGTGGGCATGATTGTCTCCTTGCTGACTGGCCCCCAGAACCCCAGGACACTCAATCCTGACCTGCTCACACCGGTGGTCAGATACTGCTTGGAGGAACCACTTCAGATCGGAAGGGACTATGTAAGCCAACTATAATGACTTTTAAGGCATTAATGACGTAATAAAGAACGTATTATTTGTATTTCTCAGGTCCCTTCTGAAAAGGAAAGGCGACTGCAGCAGGACCAGATACAAGGAAAGGACAGCGACAGCCACAGAATCCGATTGGACTCCTTTATGCGTCAAAAGAGCATCAATTGAGATTTGGGATCAGATCAAGGAACACATTTTTTTGTAGCAACAACCAAATCTAAATTAACAAGTGCATTGATTTAAAGTTCTAGTGGCCCAAGTTATATGTTATAAGTGTATTACATCAATAAAGGCATTGCCTTCCAACATTATGAAGCGAAACACTTCGGATCTTTGTATGAATGTACATTGTTTAAAACTCTAAATGCCGTATTATATTGTCAGCATGACGTATTTGTCATTTCGGCATATTTAAGCCAACCAAACCTAGCATTCTCCTACGAGTATTCAATTGAGCATTAGAAGTTCAGTGGGGTCAAGGATATTCAATGTTGTTGCGGTTACCATCTCAATATAGAATTCAAATGAAAGGAGCAGCATAGAATTTAAGTACATTTCTTCCATTTTGCTTCTAACAAAGTCGAAAAAATGTACTTTTTTAATTTTGAAGGACATATTTTCTGATAAAACATGTTGGAAGTAATATTAAATTTTCTATATTGCATAACAACTTCTTTATCAAAAACTAGCAGAATACGGTCGCTTCGCTCCCTCTTCTGCTAGATGCTCAGTTTTTACCTGTTTTATAATCTGCTATTTTTCTGTCGTGGCCGACCATGGGTTCCGGGCGCATTTTCGGCGCTATTCCGCCCTACCTACGACTTCTTCTGGTCACCTACGTCGCCACGTGGCATCCCCGAGACGCACGAGGTGCACGTGGTTCCCGAGATTGACCTGG
>JAOXNJ010211871.1:0-17324 GCA_028566655.1 Metis holothuriae | reverse complement strand
CACACCTACGCAAAAGATGACGCGATGTGACCAGCGCGCCTTCCAGCGCCGTTTTTAACATGCTTAAGGCGAAATTTTACTGTCGTTTTGGGCGCTTTTTGAGACAACTCCGCTGGTCACGCGCCGAGTAAGCGATGGACGTAAACAAAACGTCAAAAGACGAGAAGCGAGTAGGGCGATTCGTACACACACTCATTTACTCTAAAAATTACACGGCATACGTATAATGCACACTGACAATTTGACATGATTGTCAATCTAGAGGCTAATTTAAAGTGTTGAAAATCAATTGTTACAGATTCCGAGGGAGTCTTATCGAATCACACGGAAAGGAGAACGGCGTTTGCTCCGTCGTTATCGGGATCACAGTCGTTGTTAATGTTGATTGTAGGGCGATGTCGTCGTTGTTGTCGATGCTGTACGAGGTGCACGACGAGCTCCGTTCTCGCGCGCCGCCCAACGTCGAGGTCTGCCTCTGCTCCACGCACGCGCGCACCTTCGTCCGCGTCGACGTCTTCTCGGTCCCCATGCACAACGTGGCCGCGCTCACGCTGACCGTGGCCTGCGACCACGACGACGAGCTGGAAGCGCGGCTTCTCTGCTTCGACGACACCGTCGTGCACGCCTTCACGGCCCCCTCCGTCGCCGAACTGCTGCAGGACGAGCTGGTGCAGGAGCTGTTGTCAGGCGAGCTGCACCTCTGCCAGGGCATCCGGGACGAGCGCATCATGGACAGCATGGTGCACAGGAGAAGCGTGGACAGCGACAAGTGGCTGGTCGAGTCCGACCTCAACTGCAGACGCGGGGTGCGACTCAGGAGTCGAGAGTGCGAGAGGCGTGTCAAGGGGGAGCTCAGGGTCTGCTGGCAGTGCGCGAGTTCGTCCAAGAACCTCGGCGAGGAGGACAACAAGCTCAACTGCGCCGACATCAAGACTGAGGACGGCGACGACGAGATCCAGGACAACAGGGAACGGGGCAGCAATCTCATGACCCCTGTGCACACTTTGGACGATGATGACGACAATCAGGACGATGGTACCTTGGATGAAGACGACGACCTCAAGATGGATGTGCTAGATGACGAGGATGACAAGACGGGCGTATTGGACGAGAGTACAGAACTTTCGGTCCCGAAACGGCGTCGTCGTCGAAAGGGTGACAAGATGAACCACGATCCCAACGATCCTTTTCCCAAGCATTGTGTGATTTGCTTCAGAAAGTTCAAGCGACGCGTTCTCTACGACAAGCATATGATCACTCATAGAGTTCGCATTCCCAACCTCGATCACCCGATCTCTTGTCCACTTTGTCATCAGCAATCCTCGTCTATTATGGAGCTCAATCCGCATTTGCAGACAGCACATGGCAACGGTAAGCGCAATCTGGGCCATAAAAGTGTTACCTTGTGAGCATTTTTTCCAAGTAATTGATTCAATGTACGTGCGATGCCGTGTTTTTAACGATCCTCTCCTTTTTCAGGCATGCTTTGGTGTATTGAGTGCTCGGAACTTGTGCCAGAGAAGCAGTTTGCCGTGCACTTCAAGAATCGTCATGAGTTGGCAGTCAAACGCCACCTCTGCTCGGTATGTGGAGAGAAGTTTCGCACACCACGTGATTTACAAGTGCACATGACAATGAAACACGACCCTAAGCCTAGTATGTTGGTCTGCGAAGAGTGCGGTAGACCCTTCAGACACCGTGTTAAACTCAACATTCACGTTAGGACAACGCACAGGAAAATTGAGTTGCCCTGCAATGAGTGCGGAAAGACTTTCAACAGAATCGGAAAACTTCAAAAACACGTCCTCATTCATGCTCAGGTAAAGAAGGTTTGCTTTCCAATATCAAAAGACTTGCTTACTTCAATGATTAATTCGTTTTCCAGTCAAAGCCTTACGGTTGCGCTCACTGCAGTTACCGATCAGTTCGGCGGGACATGGTGAGACTCCATGTACGTCGTACACACCATAAAGAAGCTGTAATGGAAGACATCGTCGTGGACGAGACAGCAGCCGCAGCCGTTGAGTCGGCCGTGACCAACGCTTTAGTCGGAGCTAGATCAAAACCTAAGCAAAACGAGTCTCAAAACAGCACGCCAACATGAGATAGATCGTGTAAAACGAACTGCTGTGCTACATGTCAGTGAGAGAGACTCCATTATGACACACTTTAGTCCCCCCAAGGTGTCTTCGTAATAAGCAATCGCTTTTAGAGTGACTACGCCTTCGTTTTCCTGCTTTTACTAGTCGATGCCACGTTGTTGTTTGAAATCGTATTTTATCAAGCATGTATGCCCATTGCCATTTTTTGTGAATCTTGCTCCTATTTTCTAGTTCCCTTTTTCAGACTTCGCCAAATGGACTCTTAGTGGAAGCATGAGTCGCCTTGGAATCCTGTTCATCTTTCTTTCATCGTTGCTTGTTGAGGCTGATTGCGCCTCGCTGACGCCCTTCGTGCCAGTTACAATTCGCCTGGCGTCCAATTCTACAGTGGATTTCGCGGTGGCCAACAACACCGACATGAATGTTCACGACAGCGGGCTCTGGCTCTTGGCCACTCACACTCAAAGCGTCCCCCTTCACGTCTCAATCGATTGGCAATTCAAAGCCAATGCGTAAATAATCACCATCAAACTTTTGAAAGTGTATTACCAAACTTTGTTTTGTTTGCATTTCAAATCCACAGGAGTGACACGGGTCTGGTGCTATCGTCGCGCCCATCCAATGTGAGCCTCTTTAACCCTTCTACGTCTTCGGTGGATGCCATGATAGTTTTGAGGGAATACTCGCGATCCGCGCCCATCCCTGGTCTCTGCTCCAACACCACTCAGAAATCACCCTTGGTCCAGACCGTCTTCGACTACGACACTATTAAAGTATCATTTGGGTCCGCCGGCAACTACAATGAGAGCTGTGTGGAGAGTCGAGCCAAACTAACCTACAGTGTTTACCACTTGTTCTTGGAAGAGCAGAATCTTAATCAGCAATACTTAATTCGCAATTTGGCAGATGCCGTTGACAAAGGAGTATTGGGTACCAGAGTGGATAATGAGTTGGTCAGAAGACAAGGCGACCATTTCATCGTAACCTTCACGTGAGCTATTTGATGAGCAAATGGATGAATGTTGAGTTTTCTTTTTCTAGCTTAATTTGTCTTTAGATGCTAAACGTTTGATTATCGTTTACACTGTTAGGAGCGTGCCAGGGGTGGCGTCTATATTCAGCGTGGTGGTCACCGATAACGAGAATAATACTTCTGTTGCCTACGCCTCCGCTGTCACCTACGGCTGTCACTTGAAAGAGGACGGATCCAATGGGCCTTCGTGCAATAATCCCAACCATATCCTCACAAGAGTGGGTTGCCGAACATAGCTTAAATAAAAACGAATATATGTATCATTTATTTGAGCACTAATAAGTTCTTTTATATTGCTTAACAGATACTTTACGTGCCTTTACTGGCTTCGGGCATATTTTTGGCCTTTGTTGGCCAACGATACTTTCGCTGCTCTCTCTTCGTCCTAGGTCTCATTTCGGGATCTCTGATAAGTTTTGTGTGTCTGTTCAGCCCCCAATACTCCTACTTGGTCACACTCCTCACTTCCATCGCTTTCGGAATCCTGTGTAAGTTTACAAGGAGACAGCTTTTACCATTATGAGGGTTGACCGCCATTTTTCTCTTTAGTCTCCTCCTTCTGGGTGCTTTTATGGCACTCATTGAGAGTGGCGGTGTTCACGGTGCTCTTATCCACCTTGACGTTGGGCGTTTTCATTTCGTCTTCTATCCTCTACTTGCCCTTTGTGCATGCGCCCGTGTTGGCCTCAGACTTCAACTACTGGCTCACCCTCACCGCCATCGCTATGATTCCATCTGTGGCCCTTCTCTCATTCACCAAGTGAACAGATACTTTTTGCTGAAGGGCATAACGGGTAAAAGCTGTCAAAATGTTTGATTTTCTGGTATTTTAGGTCGGCACACATTCTCAGTTGTGCCGTTGTTGGAGCCTATATGGTCGTGCTGCCTCTCGATCACTACTGGGGCTCCAGTCTGAAGTACATAGTGGTCGACGTGATTCGTCGAGCCACCGTCCCCGGCTTTAGTCAAGCAGTGCTTGACCATCCCTTTCAGGTAAGCATATTTTGCATGCAAATTAAGACAATTTTATGTCTCTGTTAATGTTTACTGATGTTTTCAGACACACGATATAGTGCTGAGCTGGCTACTAGTTGCCTTGGCGTTGGCCGGGCTGTTGACGCAACTTTTACGAGAGAAACATCGTCCAGGCTTAACGACAGAACGGTAAGTTTAAGCTCAAAACTCTAATTAAGTGTCTAAATTGGACCAATACAGGTCTTTAGTTCAACTTGGCCACGTTTGGGAGAAATATATGAATTTTTCATATATTGCTTAGATCAAGGTTGGATCCATACGAGCGCGAGAACGCGGCCAACGAGCAACGCGTGCCTTTGCTGTACGACGAGGAGGCCATGCGTGAGACGATGCGGGAGGCGGCCATAGCCGCCATCAACGCTGCTGTCGGTCGCACTGCCAATATCGGCGTGGTAGAACCTAACAGTGGCGCCGAAAGCGGCGACCCTAGCGCCCCGCCCATGTCTGGTAAGTTCATTGTCATTATCCATCCTCAATAATGGTGGAAGTTAAACTTCAAATGCATTTCTAAAGACCGTCAGTGTTAGGTCATTTTTTGCGTGACTTCTGATTTCGTTTGTGGTTGCAGCCGGTCGCTCGATTCCCTCGCATTCACGCTCTGGGACGCAGTCGATGGTGACCGTGACACCACGTCGCCGTGACGTCGTGTTGCCCAAACAGAGCGAGCTGATGCAGCGACGCAACAGAGACATCTTCAAGCCGCCCTCGCCCGACACTGAGGGATTGGCCTAGAAAAGAAGAAATCAGCATGTCGCTCCAGAAATGTCTGTTGATGGAAGAAGAATTCGAAACCACTTGATCACCCAAGAGCTATCAATGGAGCTTGCCTTTCTCTCATTTCTTGCAAGTAGCATTACTTTTAGTCTTGTGCCTATATTCAGCTTTTGAAAGGTACTGATGAAAGTCTTTGAAATGGGCCTTCAGAGATTTTCTGCTTCCTCCGAAAACCGTCCAGCTTTTTAGTCCTTATGTGTACGTGCTCGTACCATAAACTTTGTAAGTACAAGTAAATGTTATCGGGGCGTTACTTACATTAATTTCTTCTCACAAAATCGGTTCTTTGCCCAAGCTTTTCATTGGGAGTAACAATGCTTCACTAATGGTTTATTGTCTCTTTCCCCGTTATTGCCATTCATTTGCATGCGTGCCCCTCAGAGTTTTCAAACCATTTCTAAAATATATGATTGCATCTTGTAGCTTTTGGAAACTTACCTACATATATTCAATAATACGTAGAATTGGTGTACGAGTACAATAGTAAGGTCGCACAAAGGTGTAGAGACTTACATCTTACATCATTCGCGATTTCCAGGCCAAGCAGGAGAATTGATCGATCATTGATTAGATTTGGAATCATACTATTATGTTTTATCTTTCAAAAAAAAACAATGTGAAGAGTTGCCTGGCGGACTAGACATTTAAATGAAAATATTAATCTTTAAATTAATATATAAAAACGTATATAAATAAACGGGTACGTGTGAGACTGCGAGTATTTTGGCCCCATTGGCGTTTCTATTTTTCACTTTTAAGTCCAAAGGCTTTCTCGCGTTAGTCCCAGCGTATTTTATGCGTCAGCTGTCGCGGGCGTCAGCTGTCGCGGACTTCAGCTGTCGCGGGCGTCAGCTGTCGCCCGAGCCGAGGGTGAAGAACCTGGTTGGAGTCCGTGTGGAGCGATGTGTCGCTGGTGACGCGGCTCCCGGCGATGGGCAAGTGCGGCTCCAAGACGAAGCTGCTGCCGGCGCTGGTGGCGTGGACGCTGCTGCTGTCGCTCACCTCGCTCTACTTTTACTACCCGTGCGCGCAGTACTACGTGCTGGAGCTGGAGCAGTGGTGGGTGTGCGCGCTGCAGTCGGTGCTGACGCTGTTCCTGCTCGTCAACTTCTGCCTGGCCACGTTCCTCGACCCGGGCGTCATCCCGCGCGCCTCGCCCGACGAGGACCGCGACGACGACTTCCGTGCGCCGCTCTACCGCAACGTGGAGATCAACGGCGTGACGGTGCGCATGAAGTGGTGTCTCACCTGTCAGTTCTACCGCCCGCCCAGGTGCTCGCACTGCTCCGTGTGCAACGTGTGCATCGAGGTGTTCGACCACCACTGTCCATGGGTCAACAACTGCATTGGCCGGCGCAATTACCGCTACTTTTTCCTCTTCCTCATCTCGCTCTCCATCCACATGATCGCCGCCTTCGTCCTCTGTCTCATTCACGTGGTGCACAATCGCCACCACCTATCCGACTTGGCCGTCATCGTCTCCATTGTCACCATGGCCGTCATCGCGCTTCTCATCATTCCTGTGCTGGGCCTCACCGGCTTCCACACCGTGCTCGTCGCCA
The DNA here is from genome assembly GCA_028566655.1 of Metis holothuriae. Classification (NCBI taxonomy): domain Eukaryota; kingdom Metazoa; phylum Arthropoda; class Copepoda; order Harpacticoida; family Metidae; genus Metis; species Metis holothuriae. The sequence goes on along the minus strand of JAOXNJ010211871.1, from coordinate 10,818 downwards.
GGGGCAGGACCACCAACGAGCAGGTCACCGGCAAGTTCAGGGGGGGATTCAACCCCTACTCCAGGGGATGCTGGCTCAATTGCTGCTACGCTCTCTGCGGGCCAAACTTCCCCAGGTCTGCCCAAACACATGTCTTTTTTTCAATAGCATTTTGGCCATGGCACTCTTTGGTTTTGACCTGGTTTGAATATTTTGCTTCTTGCAGTTTGAGGCATCCCTCGCGTTTCGTCGGGCGAAAGCCTCGCAAGTACACGATTCCGGCGAGGCCGATGTTGCTCAGTCCGCAATCAAATGCTCCCAACAACGGCAGGAGACACAACAACAACGCTGCTGCCAACACAGCAGGCAACGTTCAGCAGGTGCTTGTCTTTACACCCGGCTCGAATCCAAGTGATGACAAGGACAAGGCGGGGATGGTCAGGGTACGTCTAGCACGGCTAGTTTTCGTAGAATCTGGGGTGGTAAAGAAAGCATGGCTATTGTTTTGGGGCACAAAGTCTTAGCTGAGCCAAAAGTCAAATGGAGCGGTTCGCGTTTCTATGGTGTGGCTTTCGGAAGGTGTTTGGGTTTTATGCAAAGATTTTTTCTAGTCCTTGGGTTTTTATTTCATCTTTTATTAATTTTTTACCTGTAATGTAAATTGCAAATAAGGAGGATCCTTATTCGCTTATTTTTATGGAGTTTATAGTTTTGGTGTGATCTGGGTTAAGGTTTTAAATGATTGGTAGATCTGGTTAGCCATTTATTTGGATTTTGTTTTCTATTTTATGCAGATGATGCTGACCGCCGAGGATGCTTCTGACCTCGATGAACCGATGGGTTCGCAATCGATGGATGTGGAGGCACCGCTTACTCACAACACATCCAAGAGCAACTTTTTCGATGATCAAAGTACGACGAATTTGCTTACGACGAGCAGGACCGGCATCAAGTGTGAAAAGGTGGAACGTGCGATTACTCTTAAAAACTTCTACTGACAGTATTCCTCTTTAATTTTGCAGAACCAGCCGTCGCCGGCCTCTCCAAATTTTCAGCCCCCAAAATATCCGACCATGATGCCGAGGTACGTTTTGTTCCTTTCAACGCAAATGCATTGACAAAGAATTAGATTGGGTTGGGTTGCATTTGATGGAGAATAAAAATTAAGTCTCGAGTTTTTCAACCATTTTCAAAAATTTGTAATACTGTTTCAGGGGAATCCGAGGGTTGGACACCGTCGAACTTCGCCCACTTTCCTCATCCTCCTCGTCCCGATTTGCTTCTCCACCCTACGCAAACCACACCTTAGCCACCTCTAATCGACGAGGAGTTTTTTCGAGGCCGGATCACATCTCCATTGAAGGCAACAATTCCAAAAGCAACAAGCAGGATGTGGCCATTAGGCCAGTTGCAGTTCAATCTGCAAAACGATATAGCTCTGATGGAGAGCTGTTAGAACGTACAAACGATACATCCCCGCAACAGAGCTTCTACATCTGGAACGAGCCGCCACCTCCTCTTGCACCAGGTTTTCCTCATGCTCATTCTGTGAAAAACATAAAATCAACACTTAACTACCTCTAGTCGCTAGAGTTGCTAGTTGCGAAATGTAGCTAATAATTTATTTGTAAGCTTCGATGGTTTAATCCTCTTTTGTTTCCTACTATACCAAGCTGCTGCAGCCACGAGCCCTCAAAGACACCCAACGTACGCTTCTCAAGTGGGATACTTCCTGCAGCACCAACCGCAACAGCCACCGGTGGTGACCTTGGACGTTTTGGACACGAAAGTGATATTTAAGTTGTATTTAAAACCTAGCATCTTTCGTTGCAGGCACTGCAGTCAGGAGGGCCCCGTACAACTCCCTCAGGATACCCTGGCGGCCCCGTCGTTCCTAGTGGTGCCCACCGTGGATATACCACAACTGGCAGGAGTTCGGTTCATCAGCAACCGTCTACGACGCCAACAATGACGCCAGCGTCGTCTTCAGGCCATCCCATGTCCTTCACAAGAGCTTTAGAAGTGAGCGAGTCCTTAAATGATGGAAGAAGGGGAAGCGAGGAAGAGGCAAATCGTGAGAGCGTCTATGATTTAAACAGCTACGAGATATCAGTTTGACTAACGAGAAGCAAAGGGAGCTAAGGTCTCAAGGCAAACTTTGTTAGTAAACCAAGAAGTCTGTTAGCGGCCTTCAGTGTCCACATGAGAAAGAGAGAAAGTCGACGACATCAATGTAGTGGATCAGTCATGTTAGTGACAAAGGACGTTTCAGTGTGTGACGTTTTGGTGGTTGTTTCTCTCTTTGTCTGGACCTTTCTTGTGGTGTGTCCCGCTGACACTGTTCCGTCTTCTCTCCAATGCGAGTCTCTAAGTATCTCCTGTGAGCGAGTAACATTCTAATTCATTGAGTTCGGACCCTGATACCCCTCTGTGAAATAATGCTTACAATCTCTGGTCGTATCCATTGCCATCAATGTGGCTCTTGGTGTGCGCAAGGCGTCTTTTAACACGTGTCATAATGAGTCAGTCATTGAATGATTAAGTGAGAACTGTGAAGCAACGGATGGATGTTGTCTGTATGAGAGGGAACTTTGCTAATAATGAGAATGTACATATACTGAATGTGTACTAGCAAAACTGCACGACTCGTGTACTACCATAAGATTGTATTGAACTAGCACTGAACTATCATGCTCTTCCAAAACTGCTTTTGACACGTGACATTTCGTGCTGATTATTAGCACCGTTATAAAATACTCGAACATTAGAGAAAAACAGAAAAAATGTGAGTGCGTGCATGGAGCGTGGCGGGCCGGTCCGTAAAATGATGGTAACTTTGCCCAGAAAGATCAAATGTCCAGGCATAACTGCAGTTGCTTTATGGTATCCTGATCCAGCAGGCCTAAGTCGAAGGTGAAATCTTCGCTCTCAATGCTGTAGCTGCCCGTTTTCACCACGACCTGAGCAATGTGTTCGAGGTCATCGTTCTCGTGGGGATGAGCAATGCGGGTCTGGATCCGTTGCAACAAATCCAAATACGGATCGACCTTCTCAGACCTTTCTTCTACCTTGACTGCAGTAGTCGTTTCTGTTGCATCTTTAAGCGATGCAAGCGACGACGAAGATGACGAGAGAGAGGACGACAGTGACAAAGGTGAGTGTGCTGGAGAAGCTTTGACGCTTTTTCTATCTCCATCTCTTGCTGTGGGCGCAGGACTGCTGGGACTGCTACTACTGCTCAGAGATGGAGATATGGGCGCGCTTGGTTCTGAAGGGGCTTGAGCTATGTTCGTAGCATTGAACGAACGGTGATGAGAACGAGATGGAGCTCCACTGGAAGATATTTTAATACCGGAGGGCACTGAAGTTTCGTTAGGCGATAACGACCTGGAGCTCATTGCACTTAGCGACGAACTCAAGGAGGATGAAGAAGTTGACGAGTTTTTGCGTTTACGTTTCTTGGATTTCTTTGCATCCTTCGACCTCTTCAACTTTTCGACTTTCTGACGTTTCCGTTTCGCCTTCTTGTGACTCGAGGTCGATTCACTGGCATGTTCGACCTTCTCCGCTTGTTCCACACTTGCCAATGGAGACTTTTGCTCAGACCTCCTCGCGTTCTCTTTTCCGTCGTCTTCGTCGTCATCATCTGAAGCAGCTTGAGTGCTATTCTTGCCCTTTAGAATGCCGGCAACAAACCCTTTACTAGCCTCCCTAACCCTCGAGTCTTTCTTTGATGTATTGTGACGCTTATGTGGTTCCTTTGAGCCTTTCACAGTCTCGGCGGAAGACAACGGTGATCGGCGCTCTTCACTTGTTTTTCTGTTAGATGATAACGGCTTTTTCGAGGCGTGCGACTTCGATGGCTTCTTGCCCGTTGTCGAAGCTGGCCTCTCATGCGTTTCCGCCGGTTTAGACGACTCAGACACCGAATTTTTGCGGCTAGCGCTATTACTGCCAACATTGGAACTGCTGTCAGTAACAATTTTGAGGTCAACAGATTTCTTAGACTGTTCCTTACTTTTACTACTTCTCCTCCTTTCCTTCTTTTCCTCCATACTCTCCGACTTGCGACTCTTCTTTTTCCGAGATTCCTTGACATTACTCTTTTCCTCGGCGACGACCTTGGGTATCGCTTCGTCCATTTCTTTGGAATGATGCTTGGAATACTTCAACGATGATGATGAAGACGACTTGTACGATTCCCCTTTTCCATCCGCGCCCTTCTTCGTCGATTTAGAGCTAGGTGTCGCATTCGACGTCGGTGTTGGCGTCGCTTCTTCCGGCTTAACCTCATCCTTCTTAACAGTATTCTTTGAGCTTGCCTGCTTCCTTGTCGACGATGACGTGCTCTTAGCATTACTCGTTTTCTTCTTAGGAATTTTCCCCATATTAGCCAGGTCTTTTGAGGAAGGAGTATTCGTATGCGTAGATGTCTTACTACTGCTTTGGACCGTGACATGTCCCGTCTTACTAGCCACACTCGGTGAGGTTGAACGTCTAGACGATGTGCTTTTACTATTGTGAGTGTCGCTCTTAACGTTTTTGTTGGTGCTTTTCGTGGGTTTTGTTGTTTGTAACTTGTTGATGGGTTCGCCAAACAAATCTCTGAACGCTTCACTACTCGAGGCACCTTCCTTCATAGGTGGTGGATTGCCTATTTTAATTGATTGTTGTGGTAGTTGTGGCTGTTGCTGTTGCTGTTTACTACGTTCTTTGCTTTTACTAGAGCTCTTAGATTCTGTGCTTCTCTTGGGCTTGTCACTTGTGCTATCCGTGCTGCTCTTCTCATTGCGCTTGCTGCTTTGACTTCGGGAAGAGCTTTTTCTCTGCAAAAAGTAAGGGATAAGTGCTCATTTTGTCTTTGATCTAGGTTATGTACATGTCACTAATAAACTGCATCATCATTGCTCACCTCGCCCCTTGCAGATGGCTTCGAATGGTTATGCTTATTGCCACTTTTCATGGCTTCTTCAATATTTCTAATGACTTTTGGATCCGCGTGCCGTATTGTTACCTTTCTGACACTCACATTCTTCCAATCCCTAAGTACTCCCGCGCGGGTAGGGTTTGCTAGAAGAACTTCCATGCTGGGTGTAAGAAACAGATCATACTCCAACGATGCCTGCAAATCAAAAGCAAAATGAACCATCCGAAAAGAGTTAGGGTAACTTCTTATCACCTTCTTGACTGAATCTGAGTCAGGCACACCTTTGAAGTAAACATCGACGTTGATGACGAAGCCTGCCCATCCCTTTTCCTTGACCACAAAGGGTGGACGATAAAATACTAGATGACAGGGGAAAAAGTTCAAAGTTGGCAAGTTAAGTACACCGCAACCGAGACAAACGTACCTTTCTCTTGCTCAGAAAACGTGTGGTGTAGATGAACAACGACTTTTTCTACACACGGAACAGCTTCGCCTCTGATGAAGAATTGCCAGTCGTGTGTAGCTTCGTTCTCGGCTGGGATGTAATCGGGAGAGTTCCAAATGTGTTCGCGAACAGATGAGGTGTGACCCATCTCGAAAATCAATTCAACCTCAGGCTCTTTGCTCTCGGGTTGGTTTGGAATACTTTTGGAGGTCTTTGAAGTCTGGCGCGGCGAGGATTCTCTTAAGTGCTTTTCCTTATGCTTTTTACGATGACGCGAATGCTCCTTCGAGCTGGACGAGCGCTGAGAACTCATGATCTTATCGGTGGTGAGCACAATGTCGACTGACTAGCTGATGAGGAATGTACAGCGACGTTTTCGCCTCCCACTACGAAAACCTTGAGCGTGAAAAGGAGAAAGAGAGAGAGGTAAAAATTGCCTTCCAAAGAACGAGGGTGAATAACATGGGGTAATGGGAAACTCACGAGGCACAAAGGGTAACGAAATTGACAACAAAGTATATAAACTGTCCAATGCCTGTGATCACTCAAAACATGGACTGACTCACTTCATATTGACCGCTAGTGTCACTTCATACCATCTTACAGCCCCACGATGAACCCATCCATTCAATAAAAAAAAATTGCATCCCTTTTTCCCTTTTCTACTGCTTATCCGGTCAGAAGCCAGAACCATCAGGTAGAACTAAAGCATCAAGTCACATCTCAACCTCAGAAAAAAGAATGTGCATCACAAGGACGAGAGCCTAATTTTCATTTGTTGATGCCTTGAACCCTCCTAATCCGTTGTACACACTGTTGACCGACTCTTGTTGAAGGATGTCTGCAATGACCTTCTTCTGTTCCTCCTTGATCTCCCCTTTCGGGAACTCTACATCAAATGTGATGTACATGGTGCCCAGAAGATTGTTGTTTTCATAATTGGGCATTCCCTCTCCCTTCTTCTTGATTCTTGCACCTGGCCAAGTTACCTTGTCCCTCACAACTTCTACCCTGTGTCCGTCCAAGTGCTCGATGTGCATCCTGAAGCCATTCAAAGCGTCCACCAAGGAGATGGTTACATTGGTGTACAAGTCGTCCTTGCGCCGCTCAAACTTGGAGTGGGGATAAGTGCGAATGCGGATCCTCAAATCGCCGGGGTCACCGTCAATATGCGGCTCGCCCTCAGCCACAAATCGAGTCTCCATGCCGTCCGTCATCCCCTGCTCCACCTCTACCTCCAGCAAGTGCTCCTCGTTCACCATTCTAATCAAGTTGGGGACAAGACAGTTTGATCAAACCAATTACGAGCAATCAACAGTGCTATCAATTATTCAAGGTAAAGGCGTACTTGACATTGGGACACTCGTCGCAGACTTGCTGTTGCATCATCTGGAATCGACCGGGCCCAAGTTGTCTGGTAACCATCTCCTGTCTGCAATTGCATTTCCTCGTGCCCTTGGCAGGCTTGGCAACCGGTCGATTATGCGTTAACTAAGAGATATCAAGACGGCGTCAACAATGAGTGCTATCATATGGAAGCAGGAAATGCTGCCGGCTTCATACTTCGACGAAGTTTCCGATGTAGAGCTCCTCGAGGGTGACCCAGAGGTCCATGACGATGTCGGCGCCCCTGGGCGTCTCTCTGTGTCCGTTGTCGTCGTCGCCGCCGAAGAAGTTGAAGCCGAAGTCGCCGAAGAAGCTGCTGAAGGGGTCGCCGTGGTTGTTCATGCCGGCCTCCTTCTGCAGACACTCCTCGCCGCACTTGTCGTACAACTTGCGCTTGTCGGGGTCGGAGAGCGCCTCGTAGGCGGCGCTCAGGTCCTGGAACTTGGCGTTGGCGTCGGGGTCGTCCTTGTTGATGTCGGGGTGCATGGACTTGGCCAGGCGGCGATAAGCCTTCTTGATGGCGTTCGTGTCCGACGAACGCGACACGCCAAGAATCTTGTAGAAGTCGCGTCTAACCGAAAAACACAGGACATTAATCGACGAAAATTAAATCGACTCTTTCATTACAGCTCAATAGTCAAGCAAAAGCGTGCATCAGTGTAAGTAGAGTACCCGGCCGAGACGGAGAGCAAGAGCAGCAGCGTCAGCCAGCAGACGACGGTGGCCCACGTGGCCCTCATGATTCCCAGGGCGTTTCCAACGAGAAGACGAACCACAAGTCCACGACCAAGCCACTTTTTCGCTAGGAGGCGCAAGCGAAGCGACTGACGCCAGGTCGCTTGTTTACTTCGTGTCGCGCGCCCATTGGTCAAATGTGGCCAATTTGTTGTGTGACGTCATCAACTCTGGACCAATGAAATCGCTATGCGACGAGGCGCTCGACCAATCGGAGCGCGGATCGGGCCGGCTCCCACGTCGCTCAGCCGCTGCACGTGAGAATCGCAATTCGCAATTGTGAATAGATGGCGGAGCTGTGCCTGTCGTCGGTGAGCTCGTCGAGCGAGGAGGAGGGGGAGGCCGTGCGGCCGCAGCTGCGCCTCGCGACGCAGGAGTCGGCGACGCCGGAGCTGGAGGCGCTGCCGCTGCGGCCGCACTCGGCCGACCCGCTGGGCCCGAAGGTGCGCTTCCCCTTCCTGGACGCGTCGGGGGACGGCGCGAGTCGGCGGCGGCAGCGCACCTTCTCGACGTCGGCCTCCATCAGCACGGACCGCGCGGTGCCGCTGCTGCGCACGGAGACGCGTACCGTGTTCACGGCGGGGCGGCCGCCGTGGTACGACTACCAGGGCCAGCTGGAGGAGGCCTTCGTGATCGGCGTCTGCGGCGGCAGCGCGTCGGGCAAGACGACGGTGGCGCAGCGCATCATCGCGCAGCTCGACGTGCCCTGGGTCACGCTGCTCAGCATGGACTCCTACTACAAGGTGCTGAGCGCCGAGGAGCACGAGGCGGCCGACCGCAACGAGCACAACTTCGACCACCCTGACGCCTTCGACTGGCAGCTGCTGGTCGAGACGCTCAAGAGTTTGAAGCGCGGCAAGAAGGTGGAGGTGCCCATCTACAACTTCGTGACGCACAAGCGCGAGCGCAAGACAGTCTCCATGTACGGCGCCAACGTGCTCATCTTCGAGGGGATCCTGGCCTTCCATAACGAGGAGGTCGTCGACCTGCTCGACCTCAAGGTCTTCGTGGACACGGACAGCGACGAGCGGCTGGCCAGACGGCTCATCAGAGATATCGGAGAGCGCGGACGCGAGCTGCAGAGTGTGCTGGAGCAGTACGAGCGTCACGTGAAGCCGGCATTCGACTACTACATCGCGCCCACCATGGCCCACGCCGACATCATCGTGCCCAGGGGCGGCGAGAACGAGGTGGCCATCGATCTCATCGTCAGACACGTCCAGACCAAGCTCGAGGCCACGGGATTCAGACTCCGCGAGCAGTTGCGCACCGCCACGGCCAATTTCGAGGAGGGCCAGAAGCCGCCGCAGACGCTTCACGTGTTGCCCTCGACGCCGCAGATTAAGGGTCTGCACACATTTCTGCGCAATCGAGACACGAAGCGAGACGAGTTCGTCTTCTATTCCAAACGACTCATCAGATTGGTCATCGAGTTTGCGCTCTCGCTGCTGCCCTATGAGAGCGTCAGCGTGGAGACGCCGCAGGGCGTCGTCTACGAGGGGAAGAAGTGTGCAGTCAACAAGATCTGTGGCGTCTCCATCGTCAGAGCCGGGGAGACCATGGAGGACGCGTTGACTGAGGTATGCCAAGATATTGTGGTGGGCAAGTTGTTGATAAGAACGTCTCCCAAGACCAGCGAGCCGCAGTTCTTCTATCAGCGTCTCCCCAAAAACCTCAAGGACTACAGGGTGATCCTGATGGACGCCACAATCGCCACGGGCGCCGCCGCCATGATGGCCGTGCGCGTCCTTCTCGACCATGACGTGCCCGAGGAGAACATTGTGCTTGTCTCGCTTCTCATGGCCGAACCAGGAGTCCACATGATCGCCTACGCCTTCCCCAAGATCACAATTGTCACTACCGCCGTCGACCCCAAGATCAGTGAAAACTACTTTGTCATCCCAGGCATGGGCAATTTCGGCAACAGATATTTCGGAACCTAACAAGTCACAGGTGGAAGAGAACATTCACTTTTTCAAGATGAGCAAGATTAAATAATCATGGGTATTATGAACGCTCTAGGAGAGCTTTTCGCATAACTCGGAACAGTGGCAGCTCCATTGCAGTTTTGTACTGTTGTCGGATCTGAGAAGGTGTTTTGTTAGGGTACGTGAGCTATTGGGGATGCCAAATTGTGTGATAATTCAGTCCTATACATACTAAGTGTCTTTGTAACTGCTCGTATGTTTTAAATGAGTGCAATTTGTATCATTACACGATTCTATCAGAAACATTGCTCGGACGTTTTAAATGACTTCATACAGAATAATTTCATAGGCATGAAGTCGTTGACTTGGCTGACAGGTCGTCACAAACAGGTTGCGCGAGGATGTGCTCAAATTCTGAAATTCAAGAAGGGAAACTTCGATTTTGATTTTCGATCTGAATAAACCAATTGGGGCAAATGGCGCGAATAATCTGTCACAAAGGGACTATGTGGACTCAAAACATCTAACTTCCCGTGAGTAACGAGCAGCATGACCGGGAACAATTTGGGCATCTTGCCATCGACCAGATTTACCTGAGTTGGTGCGTACAATGGCTTATTTACCCCCCATAGCATTCTGTGTGTTCCACTCACCCCCTTGGCCTCACCTGCCACCCTTCAGCCCCAAAATTTCCACTAACCACCCACCCGCATACTCGGTCACCAAGGTGGTGCAGCTAGAAAGATGAACGAGAATCGCACTACTTCTTCGATCCGACCAAGGAATCCTCACGGCAAGAATGAGTGGAAAGGCGATTGGAGCGACAAGAAATTCCTTAAGATATTAAAATGAGTAAATGTTTTATGGATTATTGAACTGGTATCAAGGATTGATTTGGATTTGGCTTTTTTGGTTGATTTCTTTCAGTCATTCAGTCAAAGCCAATTATTGGCTAAACTGTCCTCAATTATTTCGTAATATAGGTATTGGCTCTAATGTTCTCCTTAGTGCTTCGTAATTGGCTACTCTCCTCTAATTGCTCAATGAGGAATGGGCAATAGATAATGCTAATGATACTGCTTGATGCTTTAAATGCTCCGTAATAGGCTGCTTTGCTAATCGAAATTCGAACTACACTATAAATCAATCTGAGCTATGAGCTAGGAATCCAGTGCTTCAGAACAGTGTTCAGTCAAGTGTTCTTTCTTACAGAAGAGAACATAAGTTTTCTAACAGAAATCTATTATGATCAATCCATTCATTCCAAAATGTCTAAAACACTTCAAAGCTGTGTTAAACGATGTAAAAACGATTAAGCGAATAAGTGAAACAACGAGCAAGTGAATAAAGGGAAATAAAAATAAGTACGAACAAGTGAAGAAGCAAAAAGCGAATAAAACGCAACTAACCCATAGAGT
>JAOXNJ010211538.1:0-10063 GCA_028566655.1 Metis holothuriae | reverse complement strand
ATTTAGAACTATGGAACTATTTAGAACTTTGGAAGATTTGTTGACTCTTTGTACATACAAAGACATTTTTGTCTGGCAACATTGGGTTTCTTTCAATTTCACTGTGAATTTTCAAGAAAGTATCACTAATTGTGATTTTCTAAGTACCTACGAAATATGCCATTAGCTCTAATTACGGATAAACGCTCTAGTGCACTTCTATTCAAACATTATTTAGAAAGGTGAAACCAATGGAGCAAATAAAATGCAATATTTCATTAAGTTTTACATGTATTAAACTTAGATGCAATAATAGAGTTTGTAGGCGATGTGTTTAAGCCCTTTCTTTATCAGTCTTTAACAGTTTGGAAACGGTGAACATATTGAACAGCAAAAGTACGCGTATCCCTTCTGTTTATGGCAAAGGCGCGAAACAACCTATTGTTATTTAATGCCGCAATAGCTGTTATTGCCGCTGGTCGATCTAAAGGAGAGATGGAGTTTCGAGGAGTACGGTCGAATCTGCAAAGAACGAATATCGATTATGCAAAGAAGGCTCATGCGTGAAGCAAAAGAGTCTTTGTCTGCGCCAAGAATGCAAGAAGCACATCCTAAGGCACACCATAAAAGGCTTGCACAACAATAAATAGCTACTTCTAGGTATGTACCTACTTTCTAGAGAGAAGTTATTCAATGGGCTTTAAAAAAAGGAGTCCCAAAAGCACAAAAGTCAAAGCCCAGATCTGTCACATGGCAACAAAAGGTAACTAACGATCAACAAGTGTTTCCTGAGTTAATTTTGTTGAAATGTGGAAGAGTCGTAATGCCCTGAGAAAAAGCCTTATGATAAGCCGTAGAATATGGCACAGAAATGAGATGGTGCTTCCCGGATCATAAGTGTGAATATTAGAATGTTGATGATTAGAGTTGTTATGATTTGAGAGCGCAGAGAGCCTTTTCGAAGGCGCGTCTGTATCCGCCTCTGAGGTGGTCGGCGACCATGCGACGCATGAGCAGCAGCTGACGCGTGAAGGCGAGCGACTCCTGACGCACCACGACCACGTCGTCGTACTCGTCCTCGCCCTCGTGCTTGAACAGGCTGATGTGGTCGTTCTTGTCGTCGTCCTTCGAGGACAGGAGGCTGCGGCGGCAGAAGTGGTGGATGCGGCCAGGGTGCTCCAGGAACGCAAACCGCTCCTGCTTCGAACTCTCTAGAACCTAAATATATCAAATCAATCTCTTTACATTAATGATAGTTTCTCGATCGCTCATTTTAGAAAAGATTGTATTACCTTTTGGATGTGATCGATGCATGCCTCCTTCTTCTGCTCCTCCTCGGAGTCGTCCTGATCCTTGTCGAAGCCGGCGATGATCCTGGCCTGGTCGCTGTGACTGAGGTCGAGGTCGTCTATGGCTCTCAACGAGACCAGAAGTCCTGCAATGGAGGCCACACTCACTCTGGGAATGCAGTCTTGCTCATTGATATAAATGTCGATGACCTCGAAAACGTCTTTGCCCAGATCCTCATCGCTCCTGTAGACGGGAGGAGGGGCTATGGCCGCACAACAAACAGGCCAATCTTTGGATTCGTCCAACAAGCTCATTGTCATCAGAATGGCCGCGCCCGCGCCCAACGAGTGGCCCGTCAACACCAGCTTGTAGTCGGGGTGCGAGTCCATCGTCTTCGACAACACCGACTTGCACACACTCATCAGCTGCATTATGTACAAAGATGTCATTAAGGTAATTTAAGGTCTCATTTGTCACTTTTAATGGGGTAATGAATGAAATTACTTGATTACCTTCTTGGCGGCTTTGAGGATGCCTCTGTGTGCGTAGCCCCGTAGGAACTCTTGATCGTCGCACACGACGTCGATAACCACGTCGGCGAGGCTGATGGTGCCGCGAATGGCCATCACCACCTCGCTGTTGTCGTGGTCCACGAACACGATGAAGTTGGGGCACCCCTCGAAGTGCTCGCTGTCCTCGTCCTCGTCGAAGTGCACCATCACTATGTCGCTCTCATTTATACCTAGAGATGTTCAGATTTGTTTCAACCATTTTATATTAATCTGAAATGTGTCCAACAGACTGACCCATGATGCGAGCCTGTTCCTCCCTGGATTCCTTGGACGACGCCTCGTAGACGTTAATGGCGAACTCGGACAGTTGTTGATGGCGTCGAAGTTTTTCTATCTGAGTCTCGTCAATCTCGTCCAAGACGGCCAACGAGGCCAGCCACTGCTTCTCCTTGTCGTACTGAGCTCGCATAAGCAGTGCGAGCAGAATAAAAGGGTTTGATTTGAACTCGACCCGATTCAGGTCGCTGAAGTCGGCCAACTTGGACATCATGGAGCGCACGAAGTCGAAGGCTTCATCCATGTCCTTGCTAACGTACTTCTCACGTAGCTAGGCATTACAAATATGTATTATGTTATTCCCTTTAATGTCAAAATGCTTATTAGTCATTTGGGGCTCTCACCGTCTGCCAGACTGCGTCCTTCTTGGCCTCGAGGCTCTCTTTGGCTTGGGTGGCCATTTCCTCTGCCTTTTCGACGATCTCGTCTTTCTTCTCCTCCCAGGAAGACGTGCTGTCATCACTATTCGCATCCATCCCGACGCTAAATAAAAGATTTGACAATTTTTTTGAAGGTTATTATTTTAACAAATATACGAAATGGCAGTTTTCCTCTCTTACTGCTTCAGCACTCTGTAGCCAATGTAACCGATTCCAAGCGCAAGCAAAACGTTCCTGAGGCCCACTAACGACAGAATGCCTTCCCTGCAAAAAAGGAGAGATGTGACATTATAACTTTCATTTTCAAAATGTTCTACGCTACCACAGGTTTTTATGGCAAGATTTTGAATAATATCTACTCTTTGCCATTGTAGATGAAGTAGACGGTGAAAGAGCCGACGCCGAGCGATGTGGCAGCGATCAGTGCTAGTCGTGGCCACTTCTCGCTCATGCCTACTTTTCAAAAAAGAGACCAACATAATTTTTTAGTCATGAATCATTACGTTAGTGCATTTGCCATATTGGTTGGTTTTCAGTGTATTTAGAGTTAATTTTACTCTAGGAAACCATAACATAGCATGTTCGTGCTTCAGTTCGAAGTGAGAACAAATGGCGCAGGCGGCAAATTATGAGAAAGTCACCACTCAGGTGAGTTAATTGATTGGAACATAATATACGTAGAGGGTCCATCGGTCAACAGTGTCGTCCAACTGCTTTGCAACTATTCAATGCACGATTTTCCCCGTGTGGCCTAAAGTCACACTTTTCGGCATCTGCTCCTAATTTGTTTGAGTCTCTTCTGCCTCTGCTACAACGCTTTGATCAGTTTCTCCTTTCTCTGTTGCCGTCGCTTCCTGGTTAACACTTTCACTTTTTGCTTCTTCAACGTGAACGGGCTCCTCTCCAGGAGGCAGCTGATCCTCTTCGTCTTCTTCGTTCTCATCTGGCGAATTCGTATCTTGCACATTAGAAATTTGGTGGTCTGAGCTCTGTGCTTTGAAACTATGTTGGGGCTCTATCATGGCGTTGGTTTCTTGGGCAATAATTGCGTTGTTGTTCCCTTGGGGCTCTTCGAAGTTGTTGTTGCTCACTTGGGGTTGCATGAAAGGATCGTTGCTCACTTGTGGTGCTATGAAGCCGTTGTTGCTATTGCTGTTGCCGTCGTTGTGGCCTTTATTGGGCTCGTTGAATGGATTACTCCTTTCCATCTGAGGCACGGGGAATCGATTGTTCCTTGATACAGGAGGCTCGGGGAAAGGATTGTGGTTGGGAAAGTCTCTGCCTCTGTTGGGTCTGGGGCCAAAATCGGCGTCAGGATCAAACATGAGCAGGGGTCTGGATTCGCCGCCATTGGGAGGGCCACTAAAACGCGCACGCCCTCTTCCTCGACCTCGCATGTCCCAATGCATCCTAGTGTTTATACCGTTTAGACTTGGTCAAATACCAGTATAACAAGTTCATACATGACATGATCAATTCTTTGAAACAACACAGACAAGGTTTTTTAAGCAGCTTACATCGGCCTTGGAGGCTGTGCATTGTTGAGGTTATCGAAGTTGTCAAACTCCATATTGGGCCTGGGACCGAATCCGTTTCCGTCTCCTCCCCACATGCCTCTCTCATCTTTGAACAGAAAAATGCTCAATGTACCTATAAGAACTTTGTTGCTACATTCCAAAAGTTTGATTGCCTTACCTCTGCGTTCCCCAAAGTGAGGAGGTCGCATATTAGGTCTTTGTTGCTCATGAGGTCTGGGCCAAGGAGGTCTCATAGGCGGTCCAGGTCTATTAAATCTATTAGGAGGTCCTCCTCCTCTTACATGGTCAAAGTTACCTCGAAAACCAGGCCCACCCGGTCCTCGAGGGCCATCCGAACCCATTGGCTGGCCTCGAGGAGCAAAGCCGTGGGATTGGGAGAACAAAGGAGGCCTATTTGACATATCCTCTGTTCCTCTTCCAAACGGCGGCCCTTCAAAACAGAAAATAGTATGTCCATAACTTGGTCAAATGGCTTGCCGAAAATGACAACTTTCAAGTGCGGATATACTCGTACCTCTGGGTTGATTCATATCCATGTTGATGGGAGGAGCGTTATTAGTCTCTCCATTGTTCTTACTAGGCCACGGCCCAGCTCTTGCCTGTAGCTCATCTGGGGGCGGCTCCTGATTCATACCAGCTAGACTGAGCAATCTTGAAGCCAGATTGGGGGCAGGGGCTGGAGCAGGAGCAACAGCAGGAGACGGAGCAGGTGGCTGTTGCGTTATAGACTCAAAGGAATTCTCTTCTGCCCTCGGTGGCCCCCATCGTGAGGAGCTTGGCTCTCTGGGAGGTGGCCCCTCCTTAACACCCATGTTGTTAATAATAGGGGGATTAATTGATGGTGCAGCCGCTACGGGTGGCCTCTGAGGAGGAATTGGAACAGTGCTGTTGCTGAAAGGCATTCTGAGATTGGGAGGCGGCAAGGAAGTATCGAGTCCAAAGCCAGGAGGAGGCATGCCAATCATTGGCAGCCCCGAGGGCGGTGGCTGCGCAGTGGCAAGAGGCGCTCCTATGAGCAACGCATTAGGATCGGCATTAGGGAGAGCTTGTGGCACAACTGCAGGAACTATCGGTGGTGCTATTTGTGGCGCTGCTCCCAGCATACTCGAAGTTGGTGTCGTTGTTGACACCGGTGGTGGCAACAATGACGTGATGTCGGCATGGGTTGAGAGGCCTCCAAGTTGGGCTTGAGAAAGAAGCTCTTGCTGCTGTGCGAAGGTGGCTTGCAGATTTTGAGCTGCGGGTGGAAGCATTCCAACACTGACAGCGACATTGGTCATGGCCTGAGGCAACAACGGGGTCGCTGGGATGATTGGAAGGGCCGCGCTGGGGGCTACACCTTGCATAGTCTTCATCCATTCGGGCATCGTGTCTTGATCGAAAGTGCTGCCCTCCTCCAACACTGCCATGTCCGTCTGCGGATCTAATCTATCGATAGGGATATAAGAGACACCGAGCTCAACATCCCAGTAGTCCTTCCACTGTTTGTCCTTCATACCCTTGCCGGGTGCCCAAGCCAACTAAAAAGAAATTGTAGAATAAAAAAAGATTAGATGATTCGATTTTTAAGAAATGATTGTTTTACCGTGATGGCCTTGCTTTGCAGTCTATGCCTATGTAGCTCCTTCAAGGCCTTTGCAGCATCCATGCGTCTGTTCATGCAGACGAAAGCGCAGCCTCTTGGAGGGATTAAATGGATCGTTTCAACTGTGCCGTAGGAGCCGAACAGATCAGAAAGGTCTTCCTCAGAAACCAACTTCGACAAGTGGCCCACCCACAACGTTGTACTGCATACTAATTTAAAAATGAAGCATGTTTAAGAGTTGGATAAAGCAGAGGTTAAAGCTGTAGTTACAAGGGTTGTTACCGCTTAGATGTCCACTTTTTGTGGGTGGCAACCCTTTTTTCTCCCGCTCTTTTCTCTTTTCCCTGTCCTCTCTATCCTCCCTGGACCTGGATCGGCGTCTATGCTCTCTGCTTCTGCTTCTACGACTCCGTTTTCTCTCCCTTGATCGAGATCTGGGCGACCGTCCGCGTCGTCTACTTTCACTCTTTGATTCGTGCACAATCTCGACAATATCATCGTCTACGTCGTTGTCAGTAATGATATGGTCGTTGTGATCAACGTCACTGTGACCTTCATCCATATCTGTGTCTGGTGCGTTAAAGAAGTTCGGGGGAGGAGGCTGATGAGGCTGCTGCATGTGATGAATGTTTTGCTGCTGTTGATGGTGTGCTTGCTGATTTTGGTGTTGAGGAATGAGTTGGCTTAGCTGTTGAATCTGATGATCACTAATTGCTCCCACGCTCTTAAGCCTATCCAGCACCAGTGTATTGTTCAGGATTCTGTAAAGGTGAGCAAGCAAAGGTACGTAAATAAGGTATGTAAAAACATCATTCCCTCGATCCCTTACTTTCGAAGAGTCTCCAGTGTCTCCTGCGAAATGTCGTTGTCTTGGTTGTTGTCCTCTTCATCCGAGTAGTCAAAGTCCAAAAGATGCTTTTTAAAGCCAGACGTTTCCTTGGGATTAGGCACGTTGCTTTTTAGAGAGGCCAGTATGCTCTGAAGCTGCTGGATCACCTCAGGATCCGAGGCCTCGGTGTTGCTGTTATTGCTGCTGATATTCACATTACTGTTGCTATTGGGCTTCTTCTTGTTCCTGACCTCTGCCTCGATCTGTATGGACAGGCCCGAATTGGGGTCGGCCAGATCGAAGAGGGGCTGAATGACCTCGGAGGAGAAGACGTTGTTCTTCTGCCAAAGATTCAGAACGCGAATCACCTTCGACTTGTCCTCCTCGTTGCACTTGTACAAGTGGTGAAACGTCAAACGGAGGTTCTTCGCAAACCTGAAACACGTTCCAAAAAACACATTACAGCACATAAACAAAAAGAAGCTCATTCTAGCATCTAATTTTGTCGATTTTCGAGCTGTTATATAGTTGGTTCAAGCCTTTCCTGGGGGCAAAGACATCTTTCTGTGGTCCAAACTGATGTCTGCTCTGTCTGACAATGGAGTCGATAATATAGAGACCAGGAATCTTGTATTCGGGTCTGCACTTCTCAATGAACTTCTCCACGCTCTGCACCACGTGCTTGTACAGCTTGATGGCCTTGATGGCGCCCTTCGTGATCGACGTCATCTTGGCCTTCGACACCGGCGGCTTCTGCTCGTACAGCGACGAGAGCTACAAAAACAAACACCATTAACACACAATCCATGATAGAAGGTGTTGCAGACGATGCTCACCTCGAGGTTGAAGGCCTTGACGGCCTCCATGGCGTTGCTGTCGGCGAACTCGTCCCACGACAGGCTCGGCAGCCGCACTGTACGGGGCGGGACCACTACACACTTCTGCCCTCACACGCGCTGCAGGCGCTGTTGTCAGCTGTCGATCCTGGCGTTGTGCTGCGGCAGAAGTGACCAGCAAAAGTGTTTTAAAAAAAAGCCCAAACGAAGCGGCGGGAAATGTCGCGAAAAGCGCTCATTTTTTGTCGCGGATAAGAGAAGTTAGAATTTAGAATTAGGCGGAAGAAGGAAGGCTGTTTATGAAGCTGGAGACGTTTATTTCACATATTAGTACATAGCTAGGTACTGTCCACCTTTTCGTTGGTAATATTTCCACTGCCATTTTACTGATGCATCTCTTTAATGAGTTCATGAGTTCATATTTTGATTATTTGAAGCCTAAGTGGCATTAATGTAAGTGCTCATTTGCAGCTCCGTTTTCAAAGAAGTACTTACACGTGAATTCCTCTTTGTGAACAAAGATGGATCGATTCCAACCATCAAAGGATGCTGATCAAACATTTCAGCTGCTGTACTTGAATCGGATAAAAAAGAAAGCTCTATATGTACTGCAGGAACAACCTGATGATTGCATAAGAAGCATTAATGAAGAAGTACGTAGATAATGAACATGTTGTGATCGACTTGGCAACGATATCAGGCAGTGGGAATGGCCCACATGTGTTTGCTATACCGACATTGCCTTATATATGTAATCACTACTATACTACACAAGGTATGAAGCCACTTCGTATAAAAGCAGGCAGCAAATAAAGTACTGGCTCGAAGTTCCTCCCCCTTCATTCAGCACTCGAGCCTCAATTCGTCATCACGATAAGGCAGATAACATTGGCTTCTCATAAAGGGCTATAATAAAAGCAGAATTGATTGTTAAAGCACATAGGGAATAAAAGAGTAAAATGATGGAGAGTCTTTTGTCCCTGTTATTTCCCATTTTCCTGGTCTCTTTACTCACATTTTTCGTGTTCTACTACCAATTTGCCGTGGTCTCCCCCGTGCTCTTCTTCGCCAAAGCCTCCGAGGAAAACGAGGCCCTGAAAAGGGCCCTGAGTCCGATTTTGAGTGTCAAATACAGACCCACCTTCTGGTGCTTCGAGTCCAGAATGCAGACCGTGGTGGCCTGGCTCGGCCGACTGCTGATGCCGGACAACGAGTACAGACGCGAGGTGCTCACACTCAATGACGGAGGCGAGGTTGTGCTTGATTGGATCGACAATGAAGAGAAGAAGAAGGACGATAATGAGAAGAAGGAGAAAGAAGATAATAAGGGTGGCTATGCTGGCTCCATTCTCCTTTTGTTGCCGGGTTTGACGGGGGACTCGCAGTCCTATTATATCAAGAGATACAAGGCCGTGGGGACTAGAGTGAGTCCAATAAATAAATAAAATAAAACTTGAAAAATTAAAAAAAGAAGTTTATTTTAAGGATTTAATTAAAAATGTGCTTTGAATGACCGTTTTTTTTGCTAGTTGGGCGCAAAGTGCGTGACCTTCAATTACCGCGGTTGCGGGGGCCACGCGCTGCGGACTGCTCGCACCTATTGCGCGGGCAACGTGGACGACCTTTCCTCAGTGATCGATCATATTAGGCGCATTTACCCGCAGTCGCGACTGCTGGCCCTGGGAACGAGTTTGGGCGGGATGAAACTGGGCAATTATCTGGCCAAAGAGGGGTCCAAGGCCAGGAAGAAGGTTGAGGCCGCCATGATTGTTTCCGCCTGCTTCGATTGGGTCAAGGGAACGGAGAGTCTCGAGCAACCGGGGCTCAATCGACTCATCAATTATCACATGGCCTCGTGTCTCGTCAAGTTCCTCAAAAACGTGATAAACAAGATTCTGGAAATTTCCATTTCTATGCACTGTTTTGGGTGAAAAATTTCTTTTTTCTTTTTAGGTGCGACATCATTTCGAGGATTTTCTGCACTTGGATCATGCGTTGAGTTCGCAGACGATCCGCGACTTCGACTCGCGCTTCACCTCTCGCCACTTCGGCTACGATTCCATGCAGGCCTATTATGCGGGCGTGTCGTTGGTCAACAAGTTGAGAGCGATCGACGTGCCCTTGCTGGCCCTGAACGCCGCCGACGACCCCGTGCAGCCCGGCGCCAGCTTGCCCATCGACGAGATCGCCGACTCCGAGCACGTCTCGCTCCTGCTCACCAGACGCGGCGGCCACATCGGCTTCCTCGAGGGAGTCGTGCCCACCGGGGACACGCTCGCATGCAGGGTGCTCGAGGCATACATGAAACATGTGCTGGAAATCTGATTAATTGATTAATCAATCAATCAATTAAGGGTGATTAAATACTTTTTGATTATTTTAAACCGTGAAGAAAGTATTGATGGTATACACCAGATTCAAAGTGTTTTTGTGATTGGTGAATTCAAGTTTTTTAATGTGTTTTATTGATGAGTGATCTAGTAATACGAATGAGTTTTTTGCTTCTACCGTATATGTGCTTTCTTTGGGAAAAGTTCGGTTTTGAATCGCAATATTTGAGTGGTTCTTAAGCTTTCGTCTCGTTAAATATGTTTTCATGTTGTCTTTATTAAGGCATTACTCCAAATAAACGCTTATGAAACATATTTTGTGCTATTTATGTAAAGCATGTGAAATTCTATATCGTACTTTTTTTCACTTAGATTAATCTGTAGATCATCCTTATTCCTCAAATCTGTAGGTTAAATTTTGGCGCGACAAAAAAGGCGGCGCTTTTTG
>JAOXNJ010211537.1:0-33418 GCA_028566655.1 Metis holothuriae | reverse complement strand
GCAAAAAGGTCTGTAAAGCGTCGCTATTGACATTATAATATATCTTTTGCGACGTTAAATAAGACTTTTTATAAACCTCAATAAAGAGGTTCTGAAAGTTAAAATTGAAACCCATGTTTCAAAATAGTGTTATTTTATAAGGCTTTTAAAGGTACTCTCTAACTACAACCATTATACACTTTCTGTAAAAGTTGTACAAGTTTGTTGTCGCAAAAACGACTGAAAAGTCGTTGTTAATGTCGTTTTCTAGCTTTTGTGCTAGATATCTTTACGTACCATCGTAAAGCTCTTTTGTGAACCAAAAAGCGCACCAGAGTTTAAGCGTACGAGCTTCTCTAGGACTTCTTTGAGTTCATCTATCTTGTCGGTTTCTTGTAGTTGATCACTTAGGTCTCTGAATTGATTCTGAAGCTTGAATTGCTCCTGTTCGTTTAATCGTGAGTATGACATCACAGATTGTGTTCCTTTGTGGCCTAGCATAAGAGCCGTTTGAAGATTGGTTGCTCCATTCATAATGTAGCGGTGTCCAGCTCCATGTCGATAGCTGTGTGGGGTCAATTTCTTCTTAATCCCTGTAGCTTCACACCACTGTTTAACCCAACGTTGAACAGAACGAGCTGTCATACGTGATTGAGTTCGCTTCAGCGGTACAAACAGAGCCTCATGGTCACTTACTTGCATTCTCATACCGAGGTACAAGAGTAAGATTTCATGATCTTCTTCGCTCCAACTGATAATATCAGGTCGAAGTGACTTTCCACGACGTTTAATCGTTACGTATGGCTTTTGAGGATCAATGTCAGTTAAGTTTAAAGATAGAATCTCGTTGATACGAGCTCCTGTAGACCACATGAGTCGATTCATTAATCGTTGCTGTATCATTCGGTAGCTGTGGTGATCGAGGTATTGATCAATACATTCAAAGTCTTCTTTGGTCACGTGATCTTTCAAGGTCTCTCCTACTCGTGGAATTTTAATCAAGTCCACAGGAAATTGTGCGACGTTAAGGTCTTTGAGGTACTTCAGAAAGAGTCTGATAGAAATAAGGTAGTTGTAGACCGTTGCAGGTCGACTTCCTTGTTCTTTGAGCTGATCTCTAAATCCATAGACATCTTCAATGGTAATCGCGACAACATCATCTTTATCAATATATTGGATGAAGGAATCAATATTCCTTCCATACACCTTTTGAGTTTTATTATCAAGGTCTTTTATGTAGTCCATAAAGATCTTGTATGCAGTGGTAATGTCCATATATATACAGATGTGTTAGTTAGATATTTAGTTGATAAATGGTTACAGGTATGGTGTCCTGTATACTTAACATTACAACTTAATATCTGATTGTCAATGATAAATAATGTGATTAATACTTACGAATAACTGCCTGTACGATACCGTGAATAATGAGTTCTTCTTGAGGGTAAATGTCGCTATACTTGTCGTTTTCTGCCTTTAAGTAGTACTTCCCTCTCTTTTTCTTCAGTGTTTTTAGGGTCCACTGTCCATCTACTTCTGCGATGACAAGATCGTCTACCTTGTAGGGAGCCTTGTGTTTAACGAGGACATAGTCCCCTTCTTTAATCTGTGCGTTGATCATAGAGTCCCCTTCTACTTCCAAGAGAAATGTGGTTGCTTCATCTTCAATCATCCACCCATCAAGTTCAATACTTTTTCCGATACTCGTTCCTTCAACATCTTGTGGAAGTCCTGCTTGAACCGTTCCAAAGATTTTTAAGGTGTTAAAGTTGGGGCCTGTTACATAGCTTCGTCCGCTTCGTTTAAGGAATCCTTCCTCAACCCATTTCTTAGCTAAGCGTGCAATAGAAGTCTTAGACTTATACTTAAAGTGGCGTTGTATCTCTCGTAAACTTGGGAGTCTTCCCTCTTGTTTGTAGTAACTTCGGACGTATTTTTTATGATCCCGTTTCATGTGTCCGATAGTACACGGTATATTTAATTTTGCAAATGACCAAAAGAAAACCCATTACCGATCAAAGCAATAGGGTTCTCCGTGTCATCTCTGTGAGGCAACACTAGGTAGCCATAAATGACTACCTAGTACCAACTATATCTCACAGAAGTAATACTTCTAAAGTAAAAAAGACAAAGAACTAAGCTTTGTCTTTTTTCTTATCCCTCACAAGAAATACACACATTGTGTTCTTGTTCTTTTTGTTTACCAATTACTTCTTCTGAGGTGAATGGGTCCATGTAATCTTTATTTTCCATATGGTTACTTGCTTTTCGGAATTGTTCTTCCAGGATCAGATTTAGGTCGAGTAATCTTAGGTTTCGGTGTTTTTGAAGGTTTTGTTTTCCTCTCTTTATTGCTCATACTTAGATTATATACAACAGAACAATTACCACCAAGCTAGCTATAAGCCAGTTAAGTGCTTCTTTGTAATTATCAGCCTTCTTTTTAAGAATCTTAGTGTTAAGATCAAAAGCTTCTTGGTAATTTGAAACAAACTGTAGAGATACCTCTTTTTTATTTTTATTAAAAAAGTCGCTCTCTTCATTAAATAAATCATCCACGCCTGTATAGTAATCTTTGCTCTGTAATATTTTTATTAAAAAGTAGCCACAGATTCCTAGGAGCAAAATTGGTACTAATTCAATACAGGATATAAAGTTTCGATGAAGAGATTCTAGGTAGAAGATCCCTAGAGCACCCACAAAAGCAAAAGCTACCCCTGCTTTAGTATCTAATGCATTATCTGCATTTAATAGATAGTTAAGTTGATTCTGAGCAGTACTGAAGATCATATCGTAAGCACCTTCTTCTTTTTTAGGAGATCTTTTTTTTCTGAGAGATTGTTTTGTATCTTTCTCTTTAGTCATAGTAGTAATCTTACCACCACCTATTCTCAACCCAAAACGCTTTTGCCTTAATAGGGTTTGAGTATCGTTCTTGGGTATACCATATACACCAATCTACTTGTATATACGGATTCACCCTAAAATCATCATCAAGATCATCTTCATACAGACTCATCATGGTTTGACATAATCCATAGGCTGAAGAAGTTGGATTTTGAGCTGTATGATTCCAGTTACTTTCTTTCTCTAGTATCCATTCAAAGGATTCCCAGTGCTCATGACCAAAAACCTCCCCTACCCTTTGTTGTGCATATTCTTTGATGCCTTGAGGGTAATGAGGCCGTGGTGGTATTCCTTCGAGTGATGTAACGGTTTGAGGAATAAATAGAACTAAAATAGTACATATATGTAATATTTTTATTATTTTTTCTAAGTGATCTCGCATTAAATCAGGTTTGTGCTACCTGAAAACTCTAGTTTTTTTAACTACTATAGGTGATGGTATATGGTGGATAGTCACCAAGTTTATATTCATCTTGAGACTCTTTAATAAGGACAATCCTGTCTCTTGTTTGGTAAGAATCAATAATGATATTAACAAGGTCTTCCTTGGTTAATTTTATTAATTGTTCTTTTGATAAAGTAATGCCCATAATTTTATTCAATTCCTTTATGAGTAACGTATCGTAGAATCCCATTCACGACTCCAATAATCGTTACAAGGATTCCGTTCTCTACTCCTGTTTCTTGTAGTGAATCAGAGACAGCCATAAGGATACCTACGATTGCGGTTGCAATAGATACCCACATGGTTTTTGATTCATACCATTTTTTTGTATTGTTCATAATAGTTGTTTGTTAGTTAGTAAATAATCTTGAGCTTGTCGAAAACTCTATTCGTCCATCCCTTACCAAAGGTTGTGAAGGTTCCTAAGCTTTGATAGAAGTGCATACGTATCTTTGATACTTCTATTGGTAAGTCTTTGTCTGCGGTGTTAAGTGCTCCTAGGGTCTGAGGACCAATGATTCCGTCGACGGTTACTCCTAAGGCTTCCTGTACCATCATGATTGATCGTCTGATTCCGTGATTGACCGACATATCAAAGGTAATCAGTGCAAGTTCATAACTCATACGGTCACAGGAAGAAGCTAACCAGTAGTCACGATAATAAATGTCAGTAGCAACTTCTTTGGTGAGATTTTTGATATCAAGATCAGGATAACTACGTTTTGAGATTCCATACTTGGTCTCCCCTCCTGGATCATTCGGATGATTGACGTAGCCTCCTTCGAAGTTCAGGACATGGACAATAGCTTTCTCAAACTCAGGTGAGTACTTAGATGGAGCTGAAGGCTCCGTACTTCCTATGACCTCTGAACTCACTTGATCTAGCCACTTGGTGAGACTATTGGTATTGAGAATGTAGTTCAGTGCTCCTACAAGATCTGGTTTCTTGGTATATCTCTTGGGTTTAATCCGCTTCTCATCTTTCTTGGTGTAGAGACGGTTGTATCCATACAAGAATGAATGAGCGATAGCCATACTTCCCTCTTTTGAGTGAATGAACTCGTGAAGCATACCTAAGGTATGTTCGTGTAAGTTTTTGATCTGATGTTTGAATCGGTGAGCTCTCTTGAATCTTGTTGAGTTACTCCATCGTCCTGAAGTAATAGCTACTCCTTTGATAGTTCTATGTTGTCCCCACAGAGTTGATCGTAAGTTAATCTTCTTCCATTCTCTGTTAGTTAAACGTACATGAATCCAGTCGTATCCTTTTGCCAGTTCATAGACCGAGCGTTCATCAATATCTCTATCATCTTCAAGCTCTAGTTTCTTCAGTAGATCTCTATCTCGTTTAATCTCTATTTCAAGATCAATATTCAAGTGATCACCAAAGATACTCTTAAGCTGATCATATTCACGTTCGGTTTGTTTTGTATTTCGTTGTGTAGTGATTACTAAAAGTTTCATGTTATTTGATGACTTGACTTAAGAAGTAAAGAAACGTAATGACGTTTGATACACCTAACCACTTTAAGAGTGACAACACGCCTTCTGACTTATTCCTAAATTCAGTATTCAGCTGTACTTTTCCGTTGGTGTAATCTTGTTTCTTGTGAATTTCATCAATCTTTTCGTCAATATTCTTAAGCATGACCATTAGGACTTCATTTGTTGGGTTTTCTTTCATAATGTTGTTAACTTAATCTTTGTGATCCAGCTTTTTTCGACCAATCAATAACTGAGTCTTTTTCTTGTTCTGTCCATACACTATCTCCAACCCCGCCTGTCACTGAGGTTGTCGTCGAGTTCACTGATAACAAGGTTCTGATAAGAACCGTACTTCCATTGGTGGTCGGTAGGTATGGATTTGATCCATCATCAGTTAGTAAGTTTCCCTCAGTAACAAGCAAGTGATCTTCGTCTTGAGGTCGTATTTTCCAGCCATTGGTAAGAAAGAAATATGGTGAGATCACCTGTGACCCATCTTGATTAATTGGCTCCCCTCCTACCGTTGCAAAAGCAGGTAAATACTTAGCGTTGTCATTTAATTGCACCCAGTCTTTCCAGCGAGAGTATAAATCAATAGCTTTGTACTGTGCCTCTCCTCCTGAAACTGTAAGGTTTAAGGAAATTATTTTATTGTCTCCATCGAAGGTGTACATAGGCTAGTTATTTTCATATTGGCGATCAAAGATTTGCTGAATAGGAATCGAGGTACTATTGCTCATATCAACTCCAGTAATTCTAATAGGGAGATAGTCAAGGGCATGAATCACAATATCGACACTAGGACTCAGTGTCCCTGTTACAAAAGTTCCTCCTAAAAGACTTTCAACACCTGCAATTTCATCAGTAGTACCTGATTCATAAATTCGTACCTCAGAGCCGTCCCTAATACCTGTAAGGGTAAGGGTTGATGGATTAACAAGGTTAATGGTTCCGCCATTAGTTACTGAAGTAATACTTGCGTTTGTTGTTCCAAGGTTTGTCCATGTCAATGTTCCTGTACCTGAATACTGAATATGAATAGAAGTGAGAGGATCAAATACAATATTGTTTGCACTTAAGCTAATATCCCCTGCTACATCAACAAGGATAGATAGAGGTGCATTAGTTAAGTTCGTATTTGCTAATACGTCCAAATCAGCCTGTGATGTGACTATGTAAGTTGGCAAAGCTCCTTTCTCAAATAGTTCTTCTCTTATCTCTGTATCGCTGAGGATAGTTGTCCAGCTAGCCCAATGAGAATATTCTCCTTTTGCACCATTGAACCCACGTTTCGTACCTCCAATATTTAGAGACCCATCAGGTTGTCCCCAGTTAATGTCAGAACCGTGCCCTGGCATATCGGCTCTATTCAAAACAGGCGGAATAGGTGATGTTACCTCTTGCCTTACTCCATCAACATATAAAACGAGTTCGTTATTGTAGTTATTTCCTGACAATACAAAAAGTATATGATAAGCCCTATCTGGTCTTAGCGTGATGTCTGAATAATATTGAATATCAAAACTTGAACCACTCACCGCTTGGAGTTGTAGTGTGTTTCCAAAACCAAGAAGAAAAGCAATGTTATTTCCACCTCCTCCTTCTTTGTAGATAGATGAGGGAGAACGGGCAATCTCACTAGGTTTGAACCAACCACCCATAGTTCTTCTCTCTTGTGATGATAGGTTTATTTCTGTCGAATCAGCACACTCCGTTCTGTGTGTTCTATCCTTAACAGTCAGACTTGTAGTTGAATCTTTACAAATAGCATTTCCATCAATAATAGCTGTATTCCCACCTGCTTGGTTGGTATCTCTTGGTGCACTTGCTCCTACTCCAATATCGGTATGTACTCCATCCCATGTCCAAAAGTGGTCAGGTGATAGTGATAGAATATCGTCTTGGTAAGCCATTAAGCGTTTTCGTAGTTTCGTTCAAGCGGAGCAACGAGTGAAACTACGTTACTATTTGAACGACCAATAGTACCTGTTGCTACCACGTGCTGTCCTGTTTCTAGCCCTAGTGCAACAACGGTAATCCCTACGTCTGTTCCTGTGGTTCGACCTCCTTGGGTGTTTCCATCATAGTCAAAGTCAAATTGAATTGAATTTTGTCCTAGAATATCTCCCGATACATCTACTCCTGCATTATCTTGTACAATGATTGCGTCTCCATCTCCCCAATTATTTCCATTTACATCAGTAAAGAATACTCGGTAAATTGCGTCAGCGTCATTTACAAGGTTTGGATTGAACTGAACCGTCACGACTGACACAAACGGGAAGGTTCGTGCTGTTTCGGTATTATCTGAGAATGAGATACGGTTAGTATCCGCAGTTTGGAAGTTATCAATATATACTCCAGTACCTCCTCCGTCTGGGTTAGTAGCATTGAGAGTTTCTAAGTTGTCTCCAACAAATTGGAGAAGTTGATCTTGGAGCTGACCAATGAGGATTCCACTTGCGTCTGCATCAATGTCTGCATTTTGTCGAAGTGAGTATTGTACAAACTCGTAAATTTCTTCTGCCGTTCCGTTGTTACCATCAATGATGATTCCAAAGTCGTAGTTTACTCCACCAATATCTCGTGATTGGGGAGTATCATGGTAGGTAATACTCATACCTGTATATGGAGCTTGTGAGGTAATAGTTGCGTCATCAGCGACAATCTTTAGATCATCACCTGTGTTCAGGGTCAGTGAGAATAGCTTAGGGGCAAGCAATGAAGCCTCTCCGTTGGCTACGGTTGAACCAAAAGAATAGAGTTGTCCTTGCTCACGGTTGTAGGCTTTTAACTCAGTTGAGTTGTTGAATCCGTCGGTATAGTTACCGTCACCATTCGGATCAGAGATTACCTGTACCACCTCAGCTGTGTTTCCTTGATACACAAAGTCAGTTGCTCCATTACCAATGTCATAATAAATTTGATCATCATTTTGTGCTCCAAGAATCGCAACCCCAGCCCAGTGTTCGGTGAGGTTTCCTGAGGTATCTCGAACAAGAAAACCTCCACGACGGATAAGGTTTCGTGTTGCTTGGTTCTTCCAATTCCACCCATTGATCAGTTCATAGAACTCATCGGTAATAGGAACGAATGGGAATGGGTATTTGATAAGCTCGTCATCTTCTTTCCATTCTTCTTTAACGAAAGAATAGATGGTCTTTAAGGTAACTCCATCTGCTGATAGATTTCCTCCCTCAAGTAGCTCAATAGTGAGATTTGTGGTGTCGAAGATGACTTCAACTCCTTGATTTAAATTGTCTGGATCGGTTATTAATGCCATGTTAGTTAAATAGGTTTTGTATTTCTAATAGTGATGTTGGTTGGGTTGGAGAAAAGATTTGATCATTTGCGAAAGTATTTCGATCGGTACGCTCTACTTCCCATAAAGGATCTGACCAAAAAACAACATAAAGATATGACTGGTCTTCATAAGGAATCCCTTGTTCAAATATTCCTCCACCTCCTCCAGTTCCCAGGATGAACTTCCCTTCTGGATTCTTAGAGAGTTGTGAGGTATCTACATCAAGGAGATTTCCGAGTAGTTTTGTTCCTCCACCCCCTCCATAGAATTTTTGTTGCTCTGGCTTGTTTTTAAGCGCGTTGTAATCGAGTCGATCATCTCCTTTCAGATCTTCAAGTAGGTCCGCAATACTTTTCCCGTCAATCTCTTCTTTTTCGTAAGTATGTTCAGGTATGTTTGAAAGAATTTCTTGAATGAAGTCTTGCTTTTCTTGTTCTGTGAAATAATCAACTCCATATTTTGGTGTTTTTCCGTCTTCTCCATTTTTTACTGATGGAATAAGTTCCAAAATAAGCTCTTTAAGCTCTTTTTTTGAAGGATTTTCTCCGTTTTTCCCAACTACATTCCCTAAATTTCGTTCGACACCATCAAAATATAGGTATAAATCATTGTTTTTAATGTATATCTGTAAACTTTCGAGACTTTTTACTAGATTTTCGTTTACTGATAAGTATTTCTCTGACTGTTCTAAGTATGTTGTAACAAGATTTTCTACTTCAGCTTTTGTCTCCTTTGAAATGTCAAAAATCTTAGAGTTTTTTTCAATTTCAGTTAGAGCACCAATGATTGCCAACTTTGGATCTATAAGTGCAAGTTTCTGAAGTTTTTGCTTGTTAAATGACATAGTTATTCTTCTGTTTCTTGAGATTCTTTAAAGATTTGATTCCACTCTTCCCTTTTCTTTTGAGCCTGTGCAATAGCATCTTCTCGGACATCCATCAGCTCGAGGTTTGGTTTACCATCTTTGATAGTGATTGATTCTGGCAAGTAATAATCTTCGAGCTCATTAATTGTCGGAATGAGCAATTCAGTAATTTCTTTATTTAACAAAGCAAATTCCTGTGCTTCATCCTCCATACCCTTAACAACGTCTTGAATGTCGTTTTTTAAGTTCTCGATTTTGGTATTTTTCTCGCGAATAATATCTGCAAGCTCATCTCGCCTGCTGAGTTTGTTAAGTAGTTTCTTGTCATCAATAATCATATGATGGGTTGGTTAATGTTGATTAAAATTAATACGCATTAAGCAACCCACCATCGGGTTACTTAACTCACTTAGGCGTGAGATACGTTTGCAGTAAGTGGTTTTTTCTGTTCCCACAGTTTTGCACCGAAGTACGCCATTACAACGAACTCAATACCTGTTTTTCCAGTCACCATTTTTTCCTCAAATCGTAGATCTCCTGCGATAGCAAAAGTTGCTACGTTTTTGATTCCTGCAACAGCAGCGGTTCCTACTGGAAGGTTTCCATTACGAACAACATGAATTTCAAATCCCATGTATGAACCTAGGAATCCATTTCGTAGGGTTGCATCAGCAACAGAGAATCCATTAGTTGCCATAGCAGTTTCAAATCCAGCTACAGAGGTGTTATCAATGACAATGTACATTCCATTCATTGCGTCTCCATACCCTGCAAATTCCCCTGAAAGTGCTGAGAGTGTTGGGATTACCTCTGCAGCAGTAATGGCTGCAGCTCCAACTGTTACGCCAGTAACCCCAGCGTTGGTTGCTAGTTCAGAAAGAACAAGCTTGTCGATTTCTTCCTTGACCTTAAAGGTGGTGTCTCGCAATCGTTCAACCATAAGATTGAAGTCAGTAAGAATAGCTTCAAAGTCTCGAATATGTTCTGAGATGATAATTTCTTGGTCGACAACAAGATCATCATCAGTAGTTGTGAAGTCAGCTGGTGTATATGAACCTGTCATAGGACTGTTCACAGTTACTGCTGGTTCACTTGTGTAAGGGTTTTGAATCACCTTGTTGTCAGAGGTATCACGTTCTGCGATCTTCTGTGCAACAAGCATTGACTTCAAGAACTCTTGCATCACATTTGATTTCTCTTTGTCAGAGAAAGTTGTGGTACTAATAGTGTTCATAGTAAATACAGTTCAAGCACCACATCAATACTATTTATTAATGTTGTACTTGTGATTAATGAAGCTTGCGATCTCTTCTTGAGATACTCCCTCGCCTTTATTTGCCTTTACAGCAACATGAGACGGATCTCGCTTCTTTACCCGAGATGACTTAGATGCACCTACACTTGCCTCCTGTGACCGTTTTTCCTCTTCTTTACTCTGTTTCCATAAGGTATAGAGAGAAGAATTTAATGCTTCAGTGGCACTAATATCTTCGAGTCTTGCGATCTTGATTACTTGAGCGATTTCATCGTCTTCAAGTCCTCGTGAAGCTAGTCGTAGTTCATCACTACTTGGGTAATTTTCTGGTAATCGCACCTCAACAGGTGCTTTGGGTGATGATTTGCGAGCTTTCTTGCGGGTTTTCACTAATTCGTCACGAATAGCTTTATTTTGCTTTTCAAGCTTGCTGATGTGTTCTTGGAGAGCCTCAATATCTTCAGTGGGTTCATGATCCTCACCTTCAATATCATCACTAAGGTCCTCCTCTAATTCTTCTATTTCAAGTTCAAGTGCTTGGTCTTGAAGTTCATTTTTTGACATAAAAATTTAAAAAGATTACACCTTTTAACGACATGCGAGGTCAAATAACACTCTTTTAACGACATCGTGAGGTCGAACATTTATTTATTTTGATTTACGACACTTTTAGATTCCTTTTTATGGAAATCTTTTTGCATTGATGAGAAGACTTTATTAACTAAGGTGATTGCTTTTCCATAATTGGTAACGTCTTCGTTCCTACGTACAAGCTCGATAATTTTTTGGTCCATTACATGATTGAAGTAGTTTCTTACAGCCTCTCTCACCTCTTTTTGGTTATAAAATTGTTCTACAAGATGATTCATATGCTTATATCGTTAATTCAGTCTGACCTGTTGCTTGACCTAAAGCTTCTATGGTTTGGATGTCTCCACCTTCTTGTGGTGGTGCGATGGGTTGCTGTGGGGCTGAATCAAAATCAATACCAAGAGAGATTGGACTAATACCAGCAGTGATAAGCATTTTTTCGTAAAGTGACTTAATGATTGGGTCTTGTAACACCTGAGGATTCTGAACAACAGTTTCGAAAATAGTGTTGAGACTTTGAAGTGTTGCTGATTTTTCTTTTTGTTCTCCTGTCGTTACAACAGTGATCTGATATTTAAAGTTGAAGAACTTTTTAGGAATATCTAAGAATCGTCGATTGCCACTTTCTTGAAGTAGTTGTACCCCCTCTTCAACGAGAGCATCGAACTCTGTTTGAGTGAACGTATCAAACTCATCTGATTCAACGTTCTTATCTGCATTACCATCAAAACGTTCTGTAATGATGTTGTATGCTTTTTGCATTGATTCCCATGTAGCAAAACGATTGTCGATCATCTTTAGCTCTTCAGGAGAAAAGCCAGCTTTAAGAATGTGTTCTTTGTTAATTCTTTTTGTGAGTTCTGGGATAACCCAATCAGTAAATAGTTCTTTTAAGAAAATCCCTTTACGTTCGGTTAGTTGGCTGTAGCGATTATTGGCTGTTTGAGTTGCAAGAAGTGCTGATCGGAATGGAGTACCTGACGCGAATTGCCCTCCTGATACTCCCTCAAAAGTACCGTTAAGTTTTTGTGAGTTTTCTTCCCAAGAATTGATAATGTTTTGAAATACGGGGATAGAATTTGAGACTGTATTAACCTGATTGAAGTCTTTTCCATCTTCAAGGAAGATAATGTCACCTACATCAGTGTCAGTAGTTACGTTGTTTTCAAGTATAGTTTCATCATTAGTTTTAAAGAGCACTTTTGAGGCTATTTCTATAGCTCTCTTCTCCATGATTTTTGCATCGTTAACCCACCATTGAGTCTCAAAGTTTTGTTCTGTAACACCGAGTCCAAGAGCTCGTCCTTCTATCTCTTTGCGTGAAAGATATTTATAGTTGCGCCCATTTTTTAATTCCTCTTTAAATAAAATGATCTCTTCCTTATCTTTTCCTGTTCCACATTCAACAACAAAATAATGTTGTAGTGAAAAATCGTTTTTATCGTCTTCATTTCCAGTAAAACAGGCACGTGAGATAACTCCTTCAAACTCTTTTACCTCAATTTTTGAAGTATTTGATTGATTTCCTTCGTTTGTAACTTCAAGACGGGTGTGAGCTTCTATAGCTTCATCAATGTTATCCCATCCTTTCATCTGTTTGAGTTGAACTGGAGTCATGTAATGTGTCTCAACAATAGAACCCTCATTAATATCTACCTGATCAGTAGCAACAGAAAGCCAATTCACGACATTAACTTCAAGCTCTTTGTCTTCGTTATATGATCGTTTAACCAAAACACCTCCGAAACGTGATAGTGTCTCTCCAAACTTATTCAGAAAATGAGCAAAATTAGTACTCTTCATCCAGTTATATATTTCTTTTGAGAGAAGGAGTGCTTGTACTTCAAATGCAGGTTCATCTGCTTCAACTAAGATGTTTTTGGTATCAATGTCAGTTGCTGTTACTTCAATATCAACAGGAAAGTTAACCTTGTTTTCAAAAGGTTTGTCTCGCCCAAGATCATCCTTGTTTCCTGTTTGAAATTTGGATAGCCACATGTAGTAAGTGGTATCGATAATTTCTTTTTGTGAATACAAAAGACCATCAGCAAGTTCAATCTGACCATGTTCATATTCATCAATGACTGAATGTATTTCTGGGAAAATAGAAAATGAAGACATAATAAATATGCCTCCCTTATGAATACCTGTATTATATCACCTTTTTTGCATTTAGTGCAAATGTTTTATCTCTCAAAATTAGTTTTATTGAGTCTTTGTTTTCTTTGGTACTTCGCTATTTTATTAGGATTTATTTCTCTTTCTGGCTTAATACCACTGAATCCATATCTAATTGCATCCATAGAGTGAGAAAAGCTATGATCTGGTTCATTGGTTATCTTCCCCTCTCTGTCTGTTTTAAATAAATAGTTCCTGTATTCCCTAATAATATTTAGTGATCTATTTGTTACCGAGATTCTCTGTGATTGAACATATGCTATCCCTTGATTCACTGATCCTGGACCTTTTGAAGCTGGGTATATGTTTAGCCCATAACTTCTAATCTCATCAATACTCTTTGGTTCTGCACTGTCTGCATAAATTTGTGCCCTGTCTTGATTCTTGAGAATCTGGGCAATTTCTCTATTTGAGAGCCCTTTTTGATAGGTTATCTCATCGAGTATGTAGCCTCCGTTGTGGTAATAAATAGCTACAATAGCACTTGGGTCATTAGTATAGCCAAAGTCCATTCCATAGCCTTCTAGACGTGCCTCATGAGGTAATTCATCAATAATCTTCCAGTCGGTATAGATCTTTCCATCTACTTCTCCAAGTTGGCCTAGTCCATACACTTGCCACCATCGTTTATCATCTTTTCTAGCTTCAATAGATTGAACAATACTCTCATCGAGAGCTTCGTTATCTTGATACGTTAAAGTGATGTGCTCAAGATCTTCTCGTATTCCTTTTACATCAGTATAGAACCAGAACTCGTTTGATGGGTTCCAGTCGAGAAAGATAAACTCTTTGGTACGTACCTCGAGCTGATCGAAGGCATCTTTGGTCTGATTATTGGCTTCGTTCATAAAACAGCGGTCACGACGTGCCCCTCGAAGCTTGTCCCCCTTATCACTTGAGAAAAACTCAATTTTACTTCCTGTCTCAAAGGTATAAATGCTGTCGGTAGCATTCCAAGCACCCTCCTTCCAATAACTATGAGCTTGCATGATGTTTTTAAAGTCTCTAAGAGCTCCACGCTTGAGGTGAGGGATTGATTCAGCTACCACTGAGGTAAGTTTTGGTGTTTCGTCTCTTTGAGCAAGATCAATTAAATACAACAAGATAGAGATTGTTTTACTTGCTGAAGTTCCTCCTTGAATGGCTCTGATCTTCTTTTTAAGATTGAATACCTTTTGAGTTGCTGTGGTGATGGTAAACATATTATTCTCCTAGCTCAACGAGCTTGCTTATAGGCACTTCAGTAAAATCTTTTTTTGTTATTCCTAATTCTTCACAAATTTCATCTATTCCCTGTTCATCGGTCCAGCCATTAGGTATAAATTGTTTAGAACCCTTAAACTTAGCAAGTTCAAAGTAAAGAAATAGTGGATTTTCTTGTTTTTCACTTACTCTTATTTTAAACAAGATACTCTCCTCCCAGTCTGACATATCTGTTACTAACAATAATCTGTCGCCAGTCCATATGTGTTTTGTTCTTTCTTCTTTACTCATAATTATTAGCACTGTGTAGTACATGTTGGGTTCACGTACCAAACATACCCTACACAGTAACAACAATTAGTTGTTTCTTTTTATTCTTCTTCTTTTTTATGTAATGAATTTAATATTGATATAGGCTTCCCTCCTGTTGTGTGATCATTTTGTGTTTTTTCTGCCATTCCATGATTACTTGAAAGGATTAACTTAGCGATGGTTGAGTTATATGCTCCTGATAACCCTGAATTTATTAGTCTTTCTTTCTGTTCTAAACGAATTTTGTTTAAAGCGTTGGAAAAATCTTCATTTTCTTTTTCCCATTCATACAAAGTAGTCTTATTTACCCCTATGAAACGAGCAAAACCTTCTATAGTCGGTAGCTCTACCGTTAATCTATCTTCATACCCTGTCCCCTTACTGCTTTCATACTTCACTACTCGCGTTACTTCATCTTGTTTCAATGAAATGTATTCCTCGGCTTTTTCTATATACTCAGGTTTATATTTAGTTGGTCTTCCTTTGTTCATAGTTTTCTATTGGTTCATGGGGTTCATATATATCTTTTAAGTCTTTTAGTAGCTGTAGGCGTGTTTCTATTTCATTAATAAGATATTTGATGATAGTTAATTGTTCTCTATATGGATTCATACCTTTTGAGTATGAGTTATGGAGATTAAATCTTTATAAATTTATTCAAATGAATTAAGTTCTGAGTCTATTTGTCCTTGTATATAACCTTCTCTGTATCCTGCGTTGTATGACTCGTTTATTAGTTGTTCTATTTGTTCAGATTGAATGTTCATAGTCCTTTATAAACCTACGTATCGTTTATAAAGTTCTATCGTGTCATTGTGATACGGTAAGTATGGTTAATTGATACGATTAAAAATAATGGGTGAAGCGTGCGACTTGTCCCCCTAGTGGATGATGTAGGAATGCTTCCATTGCTTGTAGGTTTTTATACCCATTTGTGTAATGCCATCTATCTGGAGCTGATGGTGTTCTTACTGATTCAACAACAATGTGTTTTTTAGGTTTAAGGGTTACTCCTGTTTCTATTTCAGTAATATCAAATGTTGTGTCTTTTTCTTTTTTCACTACTTTTTTATTACCTATTGCGTACATTTTCTTATCTTTATGGTGAATATGATGTACATACCAATAACCCATATATCCCTTATTCCAAGCTACACCTGCCTCTGAAAGCATTGCTGATGGCAGGTCTCTGTGTTTAGCTCCGTCTCCATGAGTGAATCCAAGTACATTTGCACCGAAAGTAATGTATTTATTATGGATCGGATTTACTTCACCTGAATGACAAGTTACATGTTTATTATTGTAAAAGTGTGAATTAACAGCGTCTGCAAGCATGAATCCGTGAGTAAAGTCATGATTTGATGGACAAAATACCAAGAGCACATCTGCTATTTGAGTTAGTTTCTCTATAGCTTGTATGTAACATTGTTTTGCTATTTTATAGCCTTCCCACCACATTCCATCTGTATCTTGTGGGGTTCCTGATGTGGTAGTTCTTTTTGTGTTATCTACATGAAGAATGTCGTTTCCTAATACAAGAATTATTGATCCAATATTAAAACGTGAAGCTTTGTCTATAAGACCATCTATTCCTTCTGAGAATCTTTTTTCTGCGATCTTTAAATCGTAGTCATATCCCGTTTCTTCTGATCTTGAGAGTTTTCCAAAGTGAACATCTGCTGGGTCAATAACGAGAAGATGACCTGTTTTGTTTTTTGATCTTTTTATCTTCTTGTATTTAGGCGCATAGCCCTTCATATCTTCGATAAGTTGATCTCTAATATCAAAATATGTGACTGGTTCACCATTTTGGTTTTTTACAAAGATGCTTGCACCGTCTACCTTAAGCCATCCATGTTTCCATGTATGTTCTGCCATGTTGTTGAGGGCAAGAATTTCATTGAATTTACACTTACGGAACTCTTCATTAGACATTCCCAACTTCGAAGCTTTTCGTCGCAAGCGATCTCTTACTTTTTCACGAGTAAGATATTGATTAGGATTTTCAGCATTTAATTTATCTGAAATCTCCCCATATGAGAGCTCGGTAGTTAAAGCAAGTTCAACAATTCGTTTATTGATGGGATTATCAAATCTCATTACATAAAATAAAAAAGGTACGAATAAAGTACCTCTTCCTATTTTCTTACGAAGTGATGTATGTGCCTTCTATACCGTTATATTATAACAGTAATTTAGGAATATGAGAAGTTATCCACACAACATCATTGCAAAAAAGTCTATATTCCTTATGATTTAGTTATACAAATAAAAAGCCTTGCAAATAAAACTCCGTCTTGGGGTGGTTTCTTGCAAGGCACCACCTCCAAGGCGGAATTTTGTTATATACTAATATCATGCAAGCTATCTTAAACTTCTTTACAACATTACTTATGCCAGTATTTATGGCGCTTGGTTTAGTACAGCCAACCTCTGAGATCGAACCTTATATTCCTGTAGTTCCTAGTACACAGGAAGTGGGAACCCAAGACTTTGTTCCCCCTATTGAGCTGTACGAAGAAATCGTACAAGTCGAAGAAGAAAATGAAGTGTACGAAAATACCGAACAGTTGGATGTAGCTGAAAGTGAGATAGAAAGTGTACACCAAAGTGTAACTAATATTACTCCTGTTGTTGAAGAGATTGTTGGAGAAGAGAGTGATGATGAAGAATTACAAGATCCTGAAGCATTACTAGCCAGTTCTACCTATTTACAACAAGAAATTAGTCATTATGAAGTACCCCCTGCTCCTGATAGTACCTGTAATTTAAGTCATCCTGATCATGGGTACATAACAGATATCTCAACTTATAGAAGAATTGATGGAAATTCAATTATAGGAATGATGAGAAATAGAAATGAAGAACTTACTGAGCTTAAGGAGAATGGCTATACCCCAGAAATTGATAAAAAATTAAGAGAAGAGTATCAAGATATTATTGATTACTTAAACGGTGATGGTAATTTTCACCAAGAAACATTCCCTGAGTGGTTCAAAGAATATGTTATTAGTGGGATCACAAAACCTGATGATATTTTCTACTCATTTGATGACTTGAACCCTAATTCAATTTGTAGCGATTACTTAGATAAAATTATTTATGAGCTACAAGTTTACAGAGCTGAAATAAATGAGAATCAAGCTTCAACAAGTTATATTGAAGATCCTGCAACTTATAACACCTTAGGTACTCAATCTAATGAAATTAGAACCAGAATGGAAAGGCTAGAATTATTTAAACAAGAACTTGAATAAGTATGAATGAATACGAGAATAAAAATTCAGATAATAAAGAAAACAGTATCTCCCCAGTTGGCGCAATTACACTTATAGTTATTGCCATCTTGGCCTTTCTGGTCGGGAGGTCAATAAGTTAATTACCCAGAAGAAATCCTGCAGTTCCAGCCCCGATAGCTGTTGTCGGAATTAATGCTCTTCCTGCAGGGCTCTTTAAGAATTGGACAAGTTGATTTCTATCCAAAATATTTTTCTCCAATAATTCTCTAACAAATCTTTCTGCCATATTATCTCTAGCTTCAAATAATAATGACTGTCTTCTTAATGAGTCTCGAACATTTACGTCTTCAGCGTTCTTTTGAATAAATTCATTTACTTGTCGACGAACATCATTAATGGCATTTCTGCGAACATTGTCTGTTGCTGACCCATCAAAGGCTCTTGGAAATTTATTTTCAATTACCTGATCAAACCTTTTACGTGCCTCGAGTAGCCCTGTAAGGTTTTTTCTATTTAAGTGAACGAAGATTTCATCAATAATTGCATCATAATTTCTCTCCAGAGAGGCATCTCCACCAAAAATAACCCTGCTCTTTTCTTTGGCCTCTGATAAGAATGATCGGAGTTGATTTGTATTAAATGGAGTATCAACTTGCCTCAGATTAGTAACAAGATCATCACCTAAACGAGTAATCTCAGTTCTAATTGAGTCAATATTTTCAGGAATGTTCTTTCTTGTATCAATTATTTCTTTTGCTACTTCTGATATTTGTATGTCACGTTTGGTGGGATTCAATGTATTCCTACGTAATAATCCTGATTGATTAACTGATGAAGTTCCTGATGTAACCTGTTTAATCTTATCTGCTCGATTTGGGATACTACGGACCAAATCAACCACTTCAGTATTCGATGAAAACGGATTATTAATATCAGGTCTCCTGATACTAGGTAATGAATCAGTAGCTTTTTTTGTTACATTATCAATGACTTCTCCTGTAGCGTTCAGTCCCCTGCGTGCAGTACGTACTGCTGGACCAGCCCCAACAACTTCCAGTACTGCTCCGCCTAACCCGACAGCACCTTCGATATTTTCTGCGGCGATAGGGTTTTCTTCTTTAAACTGAGCATATTCTTGTACTGCTTGCTGTACGGTTTTATTTTCAGCAATAGTACCTCCAGCTTGTTCTAATCCCTGAGTAACAAGTTTTTCCTCATCATCTGTTAGCGCAACATTTGCTACACCAGTAAATACGTCACCAACGGTATTGGTAATTAGACGACCAACATTACCCGCTGTTTGCAAAATACCTGACCCTTCGGATTGGGTTTTTTCTGTACCACCTCCCCTTCGATCATCTTCATCAAAAGTTCTGTGTTGGATCTCACGTTGTTTATCAGTAAAGTTAGTGAAATTTTCTGCGATGTTTTGACCTGTTTCGATAATATCTCTAGGAGCGTCTGCGAGAGTTCGTGTAAATCGTTTTATTGGATTTAAAGTGACATCTCCAAGATTTCTCCGTGGAGGTGCTTGGTATGATTGTCTCTCAGCTACTGTTTGATCTTCTACTGGTTTAAACGGAGTAATATTCGAATAATCAATTAAAGATGGGTCTGGTCTTTCGATTTCCCCTCTTTCAAATTTCTGTTGTGCATGAAATTGTTCGATTCTTAATCTAGGCATATTTTTAAATAAAGTTACTTTGTCTTCGCACCTTTACGACATAATCAGGTGTTCTTGTAAGTCCATCAGTTGCCTGTTGAGCTCTAGCAAGTGGTCTTCCACTATGCCAAACAGAGGCAACATCATCCCAGTTACCGTATTGCTGGAAGTTCCTAACAAATTGATCTTCTGCGATTGCATCCTGAATATCAGGGTTTGACATAAATTCCTCCTCAGAAACTGTACGACCAAGGGCTTGCTGACTCCATGAAGGTAAATTACCTGGCATTATTTGATAACGACCAAGTGCACGCTGACCTGCATACATTCCACTTTGAACAACAGGGCCTCGAGCTTGATAGTTATTAGAACTTTCAACCATTCCAATTCCATTCATAAATTGTTGAAGTTGCCCTTCATTATCAACGGTTGATTCAGAACTTAATGAGAAATACTCTTCGATTTCCGCTGGTTTGTATCCTGCCTGTAGTAATTCTTCAATATCTGACGAAGGGATACCCGAATTAATCATGTTTTCTACTTCTGGAGCATTCTCCATGAAAATAGGTGTCATGATTTCTCCAATTTTTTGCTCCATTTCATTTAGCGTTGATGCGAATTGAGATACATCTCTACCTGCTTGTGCTTGGGTCTCTAATTGAATCTTCATAGAATTAGCAACAGTTTCAAGCGTCATCGCAAAAACTGCCTGCTGAACATCAGAGGTTTGGGTTAAGTTTGGTAAGGTTTTTTTATAATTATTAATATCTGTATCAGTCAAAACACCCACTTCTCCATAAATACCTCGAGCTAAGTTAGGAACAATACCTTGAAGAATTGCTTTGATTTCCATTGCGTCTGTATTAAATGGATTTCTTGCATCAACTCGACCTGAAAGAATTTCACCAAGCTTTCCCCCGCTTATTTCAATTAGCGATCCATTCTCATCAGCGAAACTTGTATTACCATTTTCATCAAAATTAAATTTTGAACTTAGACTCTCTAGCTGACTTACAAGTAATTGACCTTTTGACCACGAGTTAATAAATGCTTGGTCTGGGTCTTTCCCTCCAGCACTTGAAATAATAGTCTCGTAAGCTGGATCAACTCCTGCAAATGATTCAGTTCTTTGATACTCTTCAAAATTACTTACAACTTGACCTGTATTTTTATCAATTAGAATTTTTTTACCTCCGATTTCAACAATTTCCCCATCAATTCCAATCTGTTCCCTTAGGTAAGGAATTACCTGCTCGTATGCTGTGTCTGGGTTACGTAATGCACTAATAGCTACCTCTGGCGGGAGTGTTTTGGCGTTATCTAAAACGAATTTTCTTATTTCTTCTTCTTGTGAGCCTAGAGCTTCTGCCTCACTTTTAATTCGGTTTAATTCTTGTTGTCTTTCCTCATCAGCTTTCCCTGAAATCTGTTGTGCTAAATCAAGTAGAGTTTCTTGCTTTCTTATATTCGCTTCACGTGACATTCTACGAGCTTCTAGTGCACTCTCTACATTTTGCTGAGCAAGAGCGAGGTTTCCTTGTTTTGCTTGAAGTAGTCCTGTTAAATCTGCAAGTTCTGCTGATCCAACAAGTTGTATTTGTCGCTGGCGACCAGTAATGAAAGATTGAGGAATTGGTCTTCCTGATTCATTAATTAATCCTCTTGTAATAGACTGTTGTTTTGCATTAATAAGATTAGTGAGATTGTTTATATCATTTTGTATCGGATTAATAACATTCTGTTGTTGCTGTTGAAAAAACTGTCTATCATCTTCACCAATAGTGTCCGCAAGAAGTCTTTGTTGGTTTTGAGCATCTTGTTGTCGTAGCTGAGACTCTTGTGTCAGTCTTTGGAGTTCGCTTTGTTGTGTTTGAGCTTGTTCTATTTGAGGTTGAATAGACGAAATAATCCCCTGAGCTGTTTCTTGGGCTACAGGAGTTGTTTCATCTTTTGGAATAGAAAGCTGTGGCGGTTGTTGAATCCTACTTGTCGGAATAGTAACAGGTTCTTGTTGATTAGAGGCATTATTTATTTCAGACTGATTAAAAGTATTACCTCTGTTGAAGTTTGGACCAAAACTTTGTTCTTCTTGGTTTTGTATTAAGTTATTTTGTTCGTTATCCATAATATTTTTTGTTAAATGCGATCAAAGAAAACTATATCTTGAGGTTCATCATAGGCACCGAATCTATTTGTAATCAGTACATCAATAAGTAATTCATTCCTTCTTGATAATTCTTTGATGTACTCATCTGCTTTTGATAACCATGCCAAATTAGGTCCGACAGTTTCCCCTAATAAGATTATAGGATCAGGTAATGGCCCTAACGGTGAGTCCTCTATGTTTTTAGCTGCCAACTGCGACGAGATACCTTTTGGCTGCAATATTTTTCTA
Organism: Metis holothuriae; assembly: GCA_028566655.1. Taxonomy (NCBI): domain Eukaryota; kingdom Metazoa; phylum Arthropoda; class Copepoda; order Harpacticoida; family Metidae; genus Metis; species Metis holothuriae. The sequence goes on along the minus strand of JAOXNJ010211537.1, from coordinate 11,597 downwards.
ATGTCTCGTATATCTAGCTTTGGTGAGTCAATGTCATTATGTGTATGACGCGGTACTTTTTGAGGTTGTTCTATTTTACTTACAGGAGTTTGAACATTCTTTCTTTGACGACCATTTGGTAATTCTCTTTCTAGTTCTATACTCATATTGCTTTTAGTTTTACTACGCCAGCAGTAGTGTTAAGAATAAATCTGACTTCTATTTGTTCTGTTTGGGGTGTTGAAAATGAATTTGTGTAACCATATAAACCGTTTTCTAGTTTTGTTCCCATCTGCTCACCAGTTACTCTGTCTACCTCAATAAATTCATCTGATACTGTAGTTCTGTACTGAATTGCGAAGTACTCTTCTTCTTTCATTTGTTCTTCAAGAAGAATGTCATATTTTGTTAACTGACCTTTTTTTGCTGTATCTCCAATAATTCTCATTCCTGAATCAAGATATGCTTCATCACTATTCCAATCAGCATTCAATGACCCTGCAATATCTACGATATCAACAGAATTGTTTGTTGCGATTATTAACTGTGACGGACTTATTTTTGTTAATGCTGTTACCTGTTTATTTACTGAAGGTGTAATAATTGTCCATGACCCATTTCTATATATCCATATTCCAGTGTAATCCTTATCACCATCTGCGACAGAAGCCCCAAAATAAATACCATCATCAAAGATTGTTGTAGCCTCTGTTTTAATATTATTTTGAAAACGGAAGGGCCGAAAAGAAGATAGGGACTTCTCTTTTTTGTATGAAGTAAAATCTGCCAAGTACACATTCCCTGCGTCGTTCGTAATTGCATACAAAACATTATTTTTATTATTCAAAATTGCAATCTCTTCACCAATATTTACTGGAATTTGAAAACTATCACTAAAACGATCCCAGAAATAAATTTTCCCTCCTTTTGTTCCAATAACTAAAAACTGCCCTAATTCAGACAATGAAGTAATAACCGTATTCTTAGGTAAATCTAAAGCTGAAGTAGTAAGGTTGTATGTTGAACTATCTTCTGGGTTAAAAGATTGTTCTGATTCTTCAATTAATCGGCCAACATTATTACCATTTGCCCAATAGACAGCGTCATCTTGGCCAACTATTGCTGGGGTGTGCTCAACTGATCCTGCCTCAAAAATAAATAATTCTGTTCTAATTATTTCCGAAGTTAAAAACCTATCGTTTAACTGATCTGCTGATAGTTTTGCATTTTTAAATCCAACAAGATTATCATTAAGAATAGAAAGCTCATCATTAATATTATCATAGTTAAATGAGGCTCGACGCTGTCCTAACATTAAAAATTCATTTGAGTCTCTACGTACCAATGGTCCAATTTGAGAACCAGAGAACCCTAGACTAGATAAACTTAATTCTGATTCAAGCTCCCAAGTAAAACTCTTTTGATAGGCTAAAAGACCAACACCTACTTGAGATGATTGAGCAACAATTACAACTCTTGAGCTTGTAAGTCCAACAATATAGGGGTCAGAGCTAGCCCCTGCACCTTCAATTTTTTTAGATACTTCATCAAAATCTCTTCCATTCCATTCAAAACTTGAAAAACGTACATCTGGTAAATCATCTTCAATGAGTACCCATACCCCAACATCAAAAGGAGGTGAACCGTTCAAAGAGTTACCAGTTACTCCTGTTGGTGTTCTAAAAAAACTCCCGCTAAACTCGACTATGTCTCCTGACTCATAATCTTCCAATGGGTCCCATGTAGTTGCGGATGATACATCTGTTGATCCTGTATCTCCATTGTGGTAAACAGCACAAACAGTATTACTGTTCATTCGTGACATATTGATATATTGAGTCTCAGTAGAGATAACTACCTGTGCATGTACGCGAGCAATAGTGCTTACCCCGTCCCAATTATATCTAATAATCTCACCTGTGTTTTGGGTCATCACAGCAAAGTTATTTCCATCAAAAGCTGCCACAGCATTTCCTCGTTCTGTAATGCGTGCAACTTCATTCCAAGAAGAGTTAACAAGCTCATACACTCTAATATCCTGAAGCGTAAGGATCACAATATGAGTATCATCTAAAATAGCTGATCCTCTTACTTGTTCCGTGAGTTGATTACTAATTGAATTAAATCGTGCCTGTGTTTGTCCTTGAGTAACTAATACTTCCCAACCAACATTTGTACGTTCAAAACGACCATCACCATCTTCATCAATAAATAAATCTGATGCAGTATTAGGTTCTTTATTGAACGTAAACATATAGTCACGCCATACAACTGATCCACTTAAAGGATTTTGTGTAATTGAATAATTACCACTAAGTGATTGGTAAATAGCGCCTCTTCCTTTTTGTCCTATAAGGTTTCCACCATCTCGAACAATCTCATCAATCGTCGCTATCCAGTTTTCTTGGGTATCATAGTATCCTTTCTGAACCTTGATTACGTTTCCTATAGTATCGAGAATTTTTGTTGGCTTTGGATGAAGCCGTAGTGTTCCAACATCATCAATGCGTAAATTCCGTATGTTGGCAATTCCTACATACGTATTATCTGCGATACCTTCTACCCATTGTTGTGCTGAAATTTCAATCATGATACTAAAAAATAAGCTGGTTAGTTCTAATGGCAATAAACTCCCTGAGAGCTTCATTATCACGGTTTGATGCAATCACTTCTGATAATGAACCTTCTTTGAAGACATATATTTTTCCAGGTGTTAATGATATGTTATCGACAGTACCAATCCCGCGAACAAGAACATCTCCTGTTACTCCTTTAGTAAGAGAATCTTTTGTTACGCCAATAATTCCAGTTGAAATATTTGAATTACTAATGATATAAAAATCATCAGGATTATCCTGTCCAACAGTTACAATTTTATTTGTGTCATAGAGAGAAAAATCTGTAGACAGCACTAATCCTGAGCCCATTGAATCAATAGCAACACTTCTCATTCCTGTAATATTCAAACCTGTATATTCAAGAACAATATTATTTCCATAGAGAATGAAATCATCAATTTTTAATGCAAAATTGGCTAGATTGAGATCTGTATCTGTAAAAGTAGTTCCATAGGTGAATGTTGACCCTGTAAGAGAAACAAGAGTTGCTTCATCTGTGGCAGCAATAAGAAATTCAGTATCTGAAAACCTAAGAACTCTAAAAATAGTGAATCCTACTGCTGGCTCAAGAGTACCCTCAGTAATGGCTGTTCCTGAAATTGTGATAAGTCGTAGTTGTTGACCAACAGCTCCAATAGCTCTATCATCTCCAGCACTTTTTATATCGCTATAAATTGAACCATTAAACTTTGTTCCAAGAGTAATGGTATTCCCTGAAACCGTACCGACAATAAGAGCGTTTCGTACGACATATAAGAATTTATTAAGACCAATCTTCACTATTCTTGCATTACCGCTTGAGGTATTGAAGTTTACTTCAGTTACAGTTGAACCAATACTGAAATTTAATCCAGAAGCTGTACATGAAACGAACACAGCATCATCTGATCCAGTTTCAAAGGCTGCTAAGGTGAATTTATCATCATCCAATGACTCTATTGACACTTGAGGGTTTGAGCCTGCACCAGCGAATATTTGTTTATGTTCTCCGACTGTAATATTGTCATTTACATCAATCTCAAACACAAAACCATAAATATTGGCTGAACTACGGTAAATAAATACAAATTTACTAGTATTAATTTTTTGTAATGCCATTGGTGTACCAAAGCTATCAAGATGGTTTACCTTTGTAATAGCTTTTGAGACATCAATAGCTTCACCAGTAAGAGAAGAACCAACAAGAGAGTTTGCTGGAATATCAGTAGCAGGAGTATATGAAAGTACTGCTTCACCTCCAGTAATTGAGGTAAATGATAGGTTTCCTGCTCCGTCTGTTTTAATGAGTTGATCAGCAACACCGTCAGTACTTGGAAGTCGTACTCCGTTTACTGTGAGAGAGCCTGTAATGGTTTGGTCCCCTGTTGTTTTAACTGTGTTTGATTCAAGATCAGCAATATTAGAAGTATTGTTATTGATACTGTTTGCCAGAGTATCTCTTTCTGTTTTTGATACAGCAGTATCACCATCAGTGATCCCTGATAGTTTATAATCGTGTGAATCAATATTTGTATCATTGTCGATACCGACTTTTTCTTGTAGGGCTTCAATAGCATCATTAGCATTTGCGTGCTGATCTGCATGTGAAATATCTGAAACTTTATCAGTTGCAGTTGGGTTTGTGAAAGTATCTAGTTGTGATGGAAATAAGGTTGTCATAAGATAATTTGTTGTTTAGTGTCGTTAGACCAGGAAGTCTCTTCTCCAAGAAATTCATAAGCTATTTCGTATCCATATACTTGATCAAGTATTCCGTTATAACTGATTCCTATTTGGTTATAGGTCCATGATCCTCTACCTCTTTTTGGATCATTTTGCCATTGTGTTACTACCATGATGGTGTTCTTTTAACGGTTAATCTTTTTCTCCGATCTTCGTTCCTACGACCGTAATGTTTTTGTATGTCACGTTTCATTACTTGGATACGATTAAAGAAGTCAGCTTCTTGTTTATCGAGATCAGTTCGTGATGAGGCATATTTATATGCACAGAAAAGTGTTACGTATTCATGGAAAATAGCGTCAAATCCAGGCTCTTCGTGGTCATCTGTACCATCACCTAGATAACGTTTCGCTGCACGCTGAAATTCCACTCGGAGCCCAAGTGGTTTGTCATAGTTTGATCTAGGATAAAGAAATATTTGATTTGCAGATTTATCATGAACGTGAGGAATGTTTGGCTGACTATAATATTCATCACGTACCTGCTTCATTTCACGAGTGTCTACCGATGGAAGTATGTACCAATTATCATCAGGATCTTGTACCTCAACTTTTAAAATCTTTAAATGAGTAGAGTCGAAGGTATAATCTCGTTGATTAGCAACCAGATTTGTACGTGCGATAGGTAGATCAGTATATCTTTTGTCATCCCATTGCCATGTTTGGTCTGCTTTAGTAATGAGAAAAAACAACTCATCCATTGCCATGTTTACATGCCGAGTAAAATCACTTTTTTTATAGATGAGATTATTTGTATCGTTATCAAGCCCTACTTGGAACTTAACTTCTTCAAATATCCCAGAGTTATTTGAGGGGTCACTAAACTTCATAAATTTAATGCCCTCCTTATTGTTACTATTATATCACGATTATTCTATAAATCACAAATATTTATGATCTATAAACTAACCACAAGGGTTAGTAGCAAGCGGAACTTAATCCTAACGAACGCTTGGGTGTCCGATGAGTGCAAATCCATAAAATAAAAGCATTATATTTAACGCATAATTTACACCCGCATGAGCAGGTTGTAGGGACTAATTCATCAATTAGATTGATACTTATAACTTGTAGGAGTAGATAAGTATTATCCCTACAACCTAACCACGAGGGTTAGTAAAAAGAAATGAAGACATTCAATTTGTTTGAATATCCAAAAAATTATCTTAGCAATCTATTTTGCAATAATAATTTTGAGCCTGAACTGGCGTGGTCTACTCATACCACCTAAACTTGGGTTTTGATAACCAGTTGCCTCACTGGTACTGCTTACGAGCAGTGTGTAGGAGATTATCTTTATATACTGCATATACCATACATTTAAATGGTTAGTTTGATTTTCCTTATAATGACCCCTACCTATTAAGGCCAATATAGTCCGTATATGATCGCAAGCAGGTAGCCCTTTGATAATCTAGCGTTGTTCCTTCCTACACACTAACCACAAACGATTAGTCTTTTTTATTTAATTGAAGCCATAGTTTAGCTACTGCTTCTGTTGGTGTCTTTCCTATTGTATCTGGTAAATTACCTTTTTTACCCCTTGCTGTTGCTTTAAAGGTTATTTTTCCATTTCTTTGGTCAATTATCTTTCTTAATCTTTTAAACGGAATACCACATGCTTCTATAAGTTCTTCTAGTGGAGGCATATTGTAAACTCCCGCAAGAGAATATTCACCGTTGATCTTAACCCTTCTTGTGGCAGGAACCCAGTGTCTTGGAAATCCAGCCTCCTTAAGTTGTTTTGCTAGCTCGTAGTTCATATAAATTTAAACTTAAATATTCTTATAATTTTTTCAGCTTTACCTGAAATATTATTGTTAATTTTTAAGGTTATTTAATTATGTTCCCTTTTTATTACATCTGTAATCGCATCAAATAATTCTAAGATTTGTTTATCTCTCTGTTGTACCATGTGTTCTGCATATTGTTTTAGATACATTTCAAACCACTCTTTGTATTCTGATTTTGGAGCACCTTTTTTAATTGTCGTTATAACGTTACCCATTAATTTCGTTAATTCTTCAATTTTCTTTTCATCGTGTGGCATATTATTCTTTAATTAATTCTGGGTTCTCGTAAATGTTTCCTATTACTTCAAAACTCTCTTCATGTAATCCGTATATATCTGACATAGGTACGCCATTTTCATCTGTCCCGTTAGTGTAACCTGTATATTCTGAATACCAATCACCCCTTATATAGGTGTAATTAAAAGACATTGTGTTTTCTTTATACTCAATAACACCTTGGTGTTCTTTTTCTACCTCATTCCCGTCAAATAAGAATTGATGTACCTTAACAATATCTCCCTCATAAATCTCTACTCCGTCTTTATCTTTGAGACCTGTGTATTGCATTAATGTGCCATTAGAACTACTTGCAAGATCTGAATGATCTGTGCTGTCGCCAAAAATCCAACGCCAACTACTATCAGGAGCGAGTATTAATCTATGACCAACCTCTTGATAAAGCATGTTTTTACCACTCCAAGCTCTAAATTTTATTTCTCTATTCATAATCTTCTATTAGTTTACGTTGTTCTTGTAAGTGCTCTAGTGCAAAATCATGTACTGCAATTAAATCAAAATCAATTTCTTTAATTCCAGTGTGGTATTTAAGAAAGCAATCAATAGCGTTGATGTAGGATTGTTTTCTTGCTTTCATTACTAACTCCGCAACTTTTCTTGTTCTATCATCAAAAATAGAATCTTTGCTGGTATTCATAACATCTTGGTCTATGAATATGTCTTCCTTGTATTGTTCAAATGAATAAATGCTTCAATAGCGTTTAGAGCGAAAATAAGCATAAACACAATTTCGACTCCACGAGTGTAGTGATGAGAATAATCTAGTGATTTATCATATTGATTTTTAATGTAATTAGTGATTTTTTTCATAAATCTTTTGGTTCATACCAGTGACCACAGTGTTTACATATATAACAATCTTTCTCTATTCCTTGGATTTCACAGTTGCTTTGTTTGTATGTGTATGAGTGATAACCGAGTATGCAATAAATGTTAGTTAATAATTTCTTGTTGCTCATCGTTCTTTGTCTGTTTTTTTCCAATATTTTTGTAATGTTGCCAGTACAATCGAAAACAATCTTTTATCTTTTCTTTGTTTCTCTCATCTGCCACCAGAAAGCAACTACCAAGGCTTTTCACAAATGGACCTCCATGGGTTCGCATTAAGAGTGCAACTTCTCTGTCTGTGTATTTCATAAAGCACCGATGTTCATTTCGAATAAGGTTTGATTGGGATTTCCATAACCATGCTCCCACTTCCATTTGTCAGAAGCTTTTTGTTTCTCATCTCGTTCATATTCTTTTGTTAATTCACGCCAATCTCTTGTTCCATGAGTTGCGTGATATACAAGCTCTTCAAGTACAGAATTTGAAATACCTCTAAGTTCTTCGGGGTACAAATTCTTTAACATCTTCCCTACTGTCTCGTATTGATGGCGACGCTTGTATCCACGTTTTGGGTCTTCATCAATAACTTTTTGCACTTCATCAATACGGCAAAATTTATAGTCTTTAAGATTTTTCATGTCTTTATTTGTTAAGTTCTTTTAATAGGTTCTTTAATGCTCGGATTGCATTTTCTGTAGCCCACTTTTTTTCTCGACTGTCTTCAGCTTCAACAATAATTTCTGTAGTATCGTTTTGACGTTTAATAAGTTCTAAAACAGTATCAAGGTACATAAGACACAAAGTATCTTCCATTGATTTACCGTATTGCTTAAAAACAAGCATTGGCTCTCGAGATAAGCTTTCGAGCTTTTGAGTCTGTCTCCACCAGTCGTTAATTTTGATTACTTTCTGGTTTTTGCATTCAATTCCAGCGTTTTGTCCTAGAATCATCATTGAGGTGACAATATCTCCTTTTTCTCTTGTTCCTGCTCCTGAGGCTCCATCTCTGATTGCTTTTGGATCAATCCCTTTCTCTCGTATCTGGTCTGCTACGTAATCCTCAAGAAGTTTTCCTTTTTGTTTTGCTGACTTAGGCTTCATTTTCAAGTTTTGATTCTTGTAGATAATTAATCAGCATTTCCATTTTTTCCTTATAAAAAACATCAAAGTCCTTTTGAGTAATCGATTTGTTTTTTAATTGTTTCCACCAGACGTAGATGGTGTTTCGTAGTCTTTGTGAAGGGGTCTTATCTGATTTAAATTCAGGGATTATCTCTGGAATATTAAAATCACTTAAATTTACCTCTCCGAGTTGTGTTGGTTTTAATGCTGTCCAAACCTCTTGATTACCAAGATCGAAAAGTTGAGCCGTATCGTATGAATTAAATTCTCTTGAGGTTACTAGCCTGATGGTGATAGAGCCGTCTTTTCTTTTTGAAATCCCATCAATAATTGATGAAAATTGTACTCCGTTGTTGCTCATGCTTTCATTTGATCCGCGAGTTTATTTTTTTGCTCGCTAAGCTTTTTAAGTTGCTGATTATTTTGTTCGACCTGTTTTAAATATTCTTGATCTTCTCGATACCGACGTTGTTTTTCAGCTTCGCGTGCTAAATCTGCATGTCGAGAAGCAAAATTGTTTTTGTTTTTGCTTTGAGACCATTTGAGGATCACTGCATAATGAGATTTGTACTTGTAACCCTTCATCTCAATCCCGAAATCAAGTTCATTCATTAATTTTTTTGCCTTTACTGGCCCGAGTTTTGTTTTAAGTTTTTCTTTTTCAACATCTGACAAAAGAACATTCTTGAATTGACCGTATTTTTTCTTCTCTGGTTTTTTCTTTGAAAGAGATTTCACTAGTTCTTTGGTTTTAGTTAATTGGTTATAGTTAGTGTGCACCTCCTGCACACCTTGTTGTGCATCTCCTGCACACCCTAGTGCATCTCCTGCACACCCTTTTTCTGTAGTGTCATCAACAACAAGATCGTTTATTTGGTATGTATTTGATTTTCCTGTCCTTCCTTTGGAAGTCTTAGTAATGACTTTGTCATCACACATTTTTTTTATACGATCTTTGGCTGTTCTCGCGCTACAACCTGCATCTTCTGCAATCTTTTCATAAGACGGGTAACAAACTCCATATTCGTCTGCTCTATCGCATAAAGCGAGATAGACAGAACGATATGATGAATCTTTCCCCCTGATGAAGTTTCTGTTAGGGACAGTAGTGTAGTCCCCTTTTTTCCATCTTGTTGCCATTACAGTTTTTTAATTAAGCTAATAATTTGTATAAACAAAAACACCTGAAATTAGGTGTTTGAGTTTTTATTCTTGACAATATATGCACTCTCCGTGCTCGTTTCGATCAATATACTCTTGAGTTGAGAGTGTGTTATTACAGTTAGGACATTCCATAAACTAGAAAGGAATATCCTCAGTGTTAATATCTTCGTCTGGATAATCAATAGATTCACTTACTGATTGAGCTACTTGTTTTGCTTGCTCAATAGGCGGTAATTTATCCTCCCATCGAGTGAGACTATCGAAGAGATAAAGATTTTTTCCATTTTCGTCTTTTGGCAAATCTTCTCCTTTATCTACGCTGATCATAATGTACCCATAATCAACAAGATATTTACCACTGTTTGATTGAACTGGTTTTCCATCTTTTCCAAGAACCGCTTTTGATAAATCGTGAATTTTCACAGTTATAGGTAACTTATACCTATCTTGACCGTTAAGTTGAAATTTCTTAAAGAAACTTAATAATGTTTCTTTGCTTTCTGCGTAATCGCTTACTTTAAAGTTTGTATTGTAAAACATATTAATTAAATGGGGTTGCCCCGTTATCTATAAAATATTGTGATTTAATGCCAACAAGATCAGAGAGCTCTGATCGAATGGCTTTTCCTTCATTTGAACGTCTGTTTGGAATAATCTTTGAGTTTTTGATATTCTCTTCAACCTTCTCTAGTTCTTCCATGGTCTTGGTTTTTTCAATGGCTATTTTTGCATTTGCAACAGCCTGCTCAGTAGTCATTTCTGAGCTTTTTGCTTTGTTGATTTCATCAACCGAAGCAACACTCTCAATGATTCCGATCCCCATCATCCCAAGAGCTCGTCCGATGGCTGAGGTTTCAGCATTTTCCATGGCTGAGGTTTTATTGATAAATCCATCACCAATCACCTCTTGAGCGTGACCTGTAAAAACTCGTTCACCATCAGGTGAAATCATAGCCTTAATCACAATGCGGTCATCTTGAGGATTTGATAATAATTCTGTTTGAATGTATCCACTTGAATACATTTCATTAAAGGCAAGAATACGGTCAGAAACGAGCACATATTCTTTTCCCTTAATATTTACTGCTTTATCTTTTAAATTCATATAAAATCGCGTTTTTAATTTCTTGATAAAAAAATGTTTCTTCTAATTCTTCGTTTTGTTTAATTTCAATAACTTCTTCTGAGAAAAAGTCGTCTCCTGAGTCTGAGAAGTCATAAATAATGTGACTTTTTTCTACAACTACATCTCCGATGTTTTGTAATAATTCGACATGATGACGAGTCTCATCAATAACGTCTTCAATAGTTCCGTTCAGAGGAACAAAAACTCCACGAGAGTCTGCTTTCGTCATGTCTTTGGTATAAATAAATAATTTCATAAATCGTGTTTAGGATTGTCCAACAATCCACCTACCTCCTCCCTGCACTTGCAAGTTAAGGGAATGATGGAGATAGAGGGGTTATTGGATGCAAGTGCGTATTAGTAATCGACACCTAAGTCAGAACAGGTTTGCTTAAATGTTTCATTTAATTCACGATCTGATTCAATCATGTACTGTTCGTAATCTTGAGTGTGTTGTTTTGCAATTATGCAAGTCTGCTCTGCGTCAGCTATTGCTGTTGAGGCGACCATAATTGCAAAACCAATAAATATAGCGATGGCTACTACAGCTAGTAGTAAGTTTTCGCCGTTTGTTTTGTTAATCATGTATCTAATAAGTTTTGCTTGGATTAACTCCAGAGTTCTGGAGATTTTCAGAAGAGGATGTAAGGAAGGCACCAAAACATACAACTTCAAATTAAGAAAACTGAGGCTCCAGATTTCTGGAGTTAATAACAAGCGGTAATAAGTTAGTAAAAACTCGTATTCACTTGATAAAGATCAGTTGTGATTAGAGAGAAATAAAAGGCAAAATAAAAAACCCATGAATTATCATGGGTATTCTCTTTTAACTTTTATGTCGCAAAAACGTTCGTAAAAGACTGTTTTATGTCGCAAAAAGGTCTGTAAAGCGTCGCTATTGACATTATAATATATCTTTTGCGACGTTAAATAAGACTTTTTATAAACC